>APFE030889625.1:313116-338071 GCA_000404065.3 Pinus taeda | reverse complement strand
TATATATATTTATTAAGTTTGTTTCAAAGAGTAAAGAAATACTTCATTTGTTACGGAAAAATTAAATTTTAAATATATTTTTCTAGTTAAATTTATTTTTGAGCTGAATATTTTTTAGGTATATATTTGGGCATATGGCTTTATTTTTCTATAGTGAAATATTTCTCTGGGCATACATCTATATGGTGATCGTATATCTGGAAATACCTTTCTTTAAAAGGACATATGTTTCTCGGCATACAAGATGAACATATATTCGGGCATATTGCTTTATTTTTCTACTTCTAACTACTTTATAGTTCTACTACTTTATACTTCTAGGCCTACAACCTTTGCAATGAATATATTTAGAACTCTAGGAAGTTAGAAAGCTTTGAGGATAAAATTTATGATCTATGGGCGCACAAATTTTTTGCAATATGAGTTAAAAAAGGCCAAGGAAATGATCGCGAGAGGACAGGGGACAGCAGAATGGACAGGGAGGTGGAGCCTAAGGACATTAAGAAGGGAGGTATAAGGAAGGCAGGGTGGCGTAGAGGGACGAGAGATAGCGCATGCAGGGAAACCGGCGAGAGAGGAGAAGAGCGGCAAGATACAGACATGAGAAAGCACAGCTTAGGAAGCAAGAAGGAAGGAGCAGGGGCGCACAGACCGGGGAAAAAGAACAGGGAAGGAATGGCAGCGGAAGGAAGCAGAGCGGCAGGGAGATGGATGTGAAGCAGCACTGGTGATGGGGACCAGAGCCGAGCAAGCCAGGACGTAAAGGGCAAGGGGAAAATGGAAGAGGACCCCGAGCAATTTTACATCCCGGTATATGAAGTGTCTGAGGATGATAGTGAAGCCCATGAAGATGAATGGGAAATGGCAGCGGAAGGAAATGACAACCGCGGCCAAAACGAGCAGGGTATCGGAAACAAAGCTACGAAAAGGGGTCGGAATGAAGTCGAAGAAAGACAAGAGCCGGGGGACGAGGTTGGGAAAGGCAGGCGAGGACGAGGGCGAGGCCGCCATGGACGAGGAGGTCAAAGAAAACGAGGAATCGCAGAAGGGAGAAGCAGGAGGGGCCGACGCTGTCGGGAAGGAACAACAGAAGACGGGGAGACCAGCACGGGTGTAGAAGGTAGACAGGGGAGGAGAACCATAGAAACAAGAGTTCGAACAGTAGAGCGAGCCTATAATGAACAAACAAACCCGAAAATTCGAAGAATAATAGAGCACTGGGAGGAGGAGGCCATTCAGGCACAGTCAGAGGAAGAAATGGAGGACTGGATGGATCTTATGCCGGACCCAGGTCATACCCGAGGCAGAATGACTCCGTATAAGCAATCCCTGCACCTCTATTGGGTCATGAAAAGACTTATGGCCAAAGCCATGGAATAGATAGCCTTAGAGATGGTTGAATTGTCACAGGGAATCCCTAACCTGAAGAAAGAGATGAGGAACATCCTGATCACCCTGCTCATGCAAGACAAAAGGCTGGAGGATCTTCAGAAGCAGCTAGAGGCGAATGGCCTGGTGGTCAAGAAGGAAAAGGAGCAGCATGAGGATGTTGGGACTCAATGAAGATAGGCATGTTTTTTTCTGATATAGATAGAAAATGCAAATTTTTAGTTTTTTCTTAGACATGTATAGGAATTATGATAAGACTTATTTGCAGCTAGTTGTCAATGTTACTAGTTACTAGATGAATGTTTACAAAGCATGGAAATACAGTATGAAAACATTTTATTTTTGGTCTGCAGTCAAAAACTATAGGTGGTCAATAAACCTGGTTTCCCTTCGGGGCAGGTTGAGATCACCTTAAGATTGTAATGGTTTTCTTTTTTGATAATAGATAATGGTAACTCCCCAACTTATAAAAAAAAAAATTATACATATTCTTTAGAAAAATACAAAGAAGACCAAGAGTTCAAATTTTGATTAGAGTTGAGTTAAAAGCAATGCTCGATAATAAACTTAATTCTTTACAAGAAAATATTCAAACATAGAAGACCAATAGAACATTAGGAGTGAAGATTTAGTTGCAAGAAATAGATGCTAGATTTCCTGAACTAGAAAAACAGTCAAGAAAACAAACAATCAACTCAATGTCAATAGATCAAAGACAATCTTAATTTTATTGACAAGATTAAAGAGTTAGAAGAAAATCTACAAAACAATATAGCCCTAAATATTCTGAAGTGTACTTTAGATACCAGTCCCGTTAAAAAGAAAATGAATAAGCTCATAGAATTAGATTATGAGTGTAAAAAAGGAGCCTTGGACCTCATTTTGGTATCAAAGAGCATAAATATGAATAAACACTAGCAATAATGAAGGAAGAACTAAACAAAAATCACAAACTAAAACCACTTACTTCATAGAAGTAAAGAAGATGATAGAAACTATTGAACATAAGTATAGATTGATTCATGTTAACTTAAACACTAATGACCATATATAAATCATACTCTACAAAACTCCCAACCTAAAAAAGGGTTACAAAAAATTGTAAACAAAGATCCAATTCTAGAAGACCAAGTAGAATTAAGGAAGGAAGTTTAAAAAGTAAAAGAAGCTAGGAAGGAAGGAAAATAAGCAATAATTAGGAATTGTAAACCCATTATTAGAGACACATACCAAGAAAATAATAATAAATATGAATTCTATATACTTTGGATCCTTGCATGGAATTGTTGTGGTTTCCATGGATCAAAGGGCCTATATTAAGTTGGATCTTAAGTGAAATTGATATTATATTTTTGTCTGAAACTTGAGAGCATGAATAATCTAAGATCCCTCACATTGAGGTTATAATATGGTTGGCATAGATCAAGCCAATCCTCTTGCAAGAAAAATGGAGGCATAACTTGTTACATAAAAATGAAAGTTTCCCTTCATATTCAGATTCATAAGAGATGTCCTCTTAAACAATACATATGGGTGGAGATTTATGGTGTTAATGCTAAAAATATGTATATAGTAATTTGTTACTTTGAGCTTATCAATTCTACTTTTTATAATAAAAACTATCCAGATAAGAATTTTCCCTACAAAAACTTATAACAAGATAATTACACCATAAGGAATAAAGGAGCTATCATCCTACTAGGAGATTTTAATTCTAGAAGTGCAACTATTCAAACTATTCTTCTAAGCAATGATTCCAAACCTAATCCTCTCAACCTAAAAGAGGACTTTGATTGCAATAATTTATACAAAAATAAACTTTGAATACATTACCATTTTTTTTTGTATTAAGCTAATATAGCTATTTAGCTCTCAATATCTAATGATTTGAAATGTTCTAATGAAATGGACAAATTATTACCCAATGACTCTATGTATTAGTTGGTTGGGAAAAATGGCATAAATTATGTGATTTCAGATATCCCCATATATAACCAAATAGTAAAATTTGATATTTTAAACAACCATGAGATTTACTCAAATTATATACCTTTATCCCTAACCTAAAAATTTTCATGCAAAAAAAATCCATCAAGAAATTTTGGCAGCCGACGACACTTGTTCCCTGACAAAAATAAAGTTCATATTTTCTTAAAGGTCTTAAACAGTGAATTAAATCTCCTATCACATGAGAACATTATTGATGATCTGTATCGAAATTTTATGAAAATCCTTTGTACTTCCATTAGCAATTTCTCTATCAAGGTGTTAGGGAAAAAGAAAATAGAATAGTCAACCCTTTGTATGACAACAACCACAAAATTGCTAGAAATACAATCAAAGATGCTTCTAATGAGTTCTTAAAATTAGATAAGATAAAAATAAAATAAAAAAGTCCCTAATTAAAAGGAAAAATAAGGAACTACATTAGGAGACAACAAGCGAAGCTTATCCCCTATCAAAGATTGATCCTAGGAGATTTTGGAGGCAATTTTTGACTTTTAAAACTAAAGATATTAATATATTTCTCTTGAAGGAATGGGAATCTTACCTTAAAAATATTTATGAATCCCCTATTTCCATGGACAACAATCCCAATTTTCATATAGAGGATGAAGTGGTTTCTCTCATATATGAGATAAAGTTTTGGGCTAAGCAACTTGCAAAAGGTAAACCTAAGGACATTGAAGGCTACCAAATTGAAATGTTAAATTGGAGGGGCTATCATCATCTCTTGTTTTTCCAAAGAAAAAAACCATATTTTCATTCATATTTCTATGAAAAAAATGCATTATGCATATACAACTATAGTGCATTCACTAGGATTTTCCGAAATCCTACAAATGGCCTGAGTATCTAAAAACACACACACACACACACACACACACACACACACACACACACACACACACATATTTTACAATCACGTTCGCGAAACCACGGTTAAAATTGTTGTCTAAACATACCATCAAAGCGATATGGACATTTTGAAATTAAGAACCATTCATTATATAAAGCAAAAATATAGATCTAATCTAATATAAGCTATTCTAATATGAAATGTAGCTATGTCCAAAAAGCGGGAAATATAAATACATTATAAAGGGAACAATGAAAGGTCAGTCCTGTGTATCAGCTATATGTTTGTCCATGAAAGGACGATGGAAAAAATGAAAGTATTCTTCCCCTGCCACTTTGGTCACTTTCCAGAGCCCCCAATCAATGTGGAGGCCTTCTTTAGAAATCCTATCATAAATTACATTTCATTCCCCAAAAACATGAATGCATGAGAAATAAATACAAGTAGATTTCAGACACATGATATCCTCTAATATATGAGCAAGAGAAATAATATTACACTCTTGGGTCTCATTGAACCAATTCACATATAGTAAAGGGTCACCGAAGATCTGAAGATGTTCATATCCTTTTTTCAGTGCATAGGAAATTAGTGATATACAAGCTAAATGTTTTTCCCAATTGTTGAAGCCCTGCCTCAAGCCCAACTTGACATGAAAAAATGAAGTAGGTGAAGCAAAAATTCCCACCCCCCTTCCCCAACCAACAAATAGAATCCTATTCTAGAGATTCCCCATTGAAATAAACCCAAGGGTGGTTAACATTTGGGGCTTCAACTAGAATAATCCTTCCCTAAGTAGTGGGTGTTATCTATGGGCAGTGATCCAAAATAGCAATACCATCAGTTGCAACCTAAACCAAATAAGATAATGATTCATGAAAAATTGATTTATTACTAACCAACCAAATACCCCAATAATAATTAGTGGGAGAGCTCGAAAATATTTTTTTTCCCTATCCTCGACCCATGCCTTCCAAATATCCAAAAGAGAGTCCCCCTCCTAAGCACATGCATGACCCAGGATGACTCTACAGACGTCCCAAAATGTTTTAGAGAAAGAGAAATGAACAAATATATGATCAATAGATTTTGCACTACCCTTGTAGAGTAAGCACTAGCTCATACTGATTTTGCATCAATATTGCATAACATCCCATGTTGGAACCTTCCATTCAATAATACATCATGCAAAAAGCCTAGATTTTGAGGCGCACTTAGATTTTCATATAACATATAACCACTAAAGTAGATCAATATTATGAGCTAAAAGATGTAATTGAATATAACCAATTTTTGGAGTGTATACTCCATCTAAATTCATAGACCGTGCCTACTCATCTTCATAATTAGAGAGATAGATATGAGATGAGTATAAAAAAGTAATGAAAAAGGCACATTCCCTCTTGAAGTTCCCATGTAAATTTAAATTATCAACCGACAACCAACCCTGTCGCTAAAGAGTGGTCTAAGAAGAGTTGCTAATATGAGAAATTCTTTAAAGGCCCCAATTCCTAAGCCAATGAATTAGTTCCTGAGATAATAAATGATTGATACCACTGCTTGGCCATGGGTCCATACTCAATTGAGTCAAGTCCCGATTGCTCATATTCCAAGCTATCATAGAGGAAATCAAGTGAAATTAGTTTAATACAACCCACTAAACCATCGAAATATTATGTCCCGACTTGTCCTAAAGACAAACCCATTCATCTAGAGAATAAGGAAAAATATATTTATGAGAAATAACTAGTCAATAGATTGTTTGAAGATAAGAGATGCTACCCACACTTGGCAGCCAAAGCCTTGGAGAACATGAAAATATTTTTTAAAGCCTAACCACCAAGAAGCTTTGGCACGACACAATGGTACCATTTGACCCAATGAAGAACAAATTTATTTTGAGGACCCTCCCATAAGACCTTCAAGAAAATCCTCCTAGCTTGTTCTAGCAAAACAATTCATTCCAAATACATCTAGTTGACTGAGATATATTGTAGGAATGATTTTACTAAAATCAGCCTTCCAACCCTTGAAATCCATTGAAAACTCCAACACTGTAACCTTTTCTCAAATTTTGCAAACATCCACTTACAATCATCCTTTTTATAATAGTTCAACTTTAAATCAAAGCCCAAATACTTGAGGCCTCCTTCAAGGTCATGGACCGCAAATGGGAAGATAGAACTGATATTTTTAATTTCTTGATCATTTAGATTGAAAGTGGAGATAGAGGATTTCCCCTCTTTTATAACCATACCCATGAAATTCCAAAGAAAGGAGGATTTCTTGTAGTTTTTGGAGATCTCTAACCTCCCCATTAGAAAAAATAAGGATATCATCAACAAATATTAAGTGAGTAATCATAATAAGTTGTGCAACTAACACCCCTTTAAATTCACCCCTCCCTTTTTCCTCTTCCAACATGTGAATAAGGCATTTTAATACAAGTAGAAAGAGTAGTGGAGATTAAGGACACCCTTTTCTTAATCCCCATTGAGCCGAAAATAAAGAGGAGGAAAAACCATTTATAAGAATAGAAAAAGGCACCAACATCAAGCAACTCATAATCCAATTTATGAACAAAACCTTGAACCCAACGTGAGTTAAGAGAAGGTGAATAAAGAGCCAATTAACTTTATCATATGCCTTAGGTAGATCAATTTCTATGTAACAACCCCGGGTTAAAAATCCATGTAATAAAGTTAATAAAGGCAAAACAATAACCAAGGTCATGGGACATGTATTTGAAACTGAATGTTGGGCAAAAAACATAGTGACAAGGATCACTTATGATTAATTTATGGCTATGGAAATTGGCAAAGGAAATGGCAAATGCTTTGGAAAAGGCATGAGACATTTATTGGCATTTTATTTATGAAAATAATGAAAAATAGGAGAAAAGGGAGGTGAAAAGCCACAAGTTGCGTGTGATGAGAAAAATGAAGGAAAATAAGGGAAAATGAAGAAAATATAGGCCTCATTGATAAAAAGGATTATGAGGATCAAATCACAACCTTTTGTCAGCTTTATCTTGGAGCTCTCTCTTCTATTCTCTCTCTCATACTCTTGGAGACTTAGAGTTTTCTTGGATCACTCTTAGAGGAGTGTGGCATACTTGGGATTTGAATAAAGGAGGGAAAGGAAAAGTGGGAAAGGGCAAGAGGACATCAGGATCAACAACTACAATGGGTTTTCCTTGTAGGTACCAAATTGCATGTATGGTTTCCTTTCTAGTTTTAGCATGCAGAGCATATGCATGCGGTTTTTTGGTTATGTCCTATCATTGGCATGGAGGATTGTCTGGATTGACAGGGGTTTTTACTAGCCTTTCCATTTGTTGGACAACCATGGTGTTGTTGGTTTTATCTTTGTTTAGATTGGCACTCATGTTCCTTTGGTTGTGGGTTGAGTTACTAATGCATGGAGCATTGGTAGGAAAAATTATCTGGAAGCCCTGTAACAACCTGGGTTGAGTTACTATTCATGGAAGCCTCATTTGGAAAAATTCTCTAGAGCCCTTGGTGGGTTGAGTTACCAATCCTAGAAGCCCTGGTTGGACAAATGCTCTAGAGCCCGACAACAGTTGTGGGTTGAGTTACTAGTCTTGGAAACCTTGGTTGGAACAAATGCTCTAGAGCCGTGGGAAGCTAGTGAGAGAACCAATAATTTGTACTGAGAGAAAAACACCCAAGTTTAATGATGACTTTGAAGAACAAAATTCTAGGAAGAAAAAAATTGTAACCCAATTACAAGGTGAATTTTAAAATATTGGACCTCTAAATTTTGATGGAGAATCTAAAGAAGGGGTATAGGCTTGTCTTCCAAACATGTCAAAATAGTTTCAAGTCCAGAATTACCCTGGTAACTTGAAATCCATATTGGTTACATATCATTTCGTTGACAAAGTAGCTTTGAGGTGGGAAGAAAACAAAGAAATAATGAAAATTAGAGGCAAAAAATTGTCCTAGAAATTGTTCAAGAATGAATTCAAGAAGAAGTACTTAATAGAGAGGTACTACAATGAGAAAGCTAGGGAGTTCCATGAATTAATATTGGGTCAGTAAAAAATGGATGAATTTGTGAATAAATTTATTAGCCTATTGTAGTATGTGCCATATCTTAAAGAATAAAAGACAAAAATACAAAGTTTTATTAGTTGTTTACCATTTTCGTACAACGAGAGCACTGAATTTTATAATCCAAAAATAATGGATGATACGATTAGAAAAGAAAAACTGTGTTACACCCATAATAAGAAAAATAGTGATAACTCTAAGAAATGGTTGGCAAAGAAGCATGAAAAAATTTATGCTAAAAATAAAGGATTTAAGAAACCTACATTTTCTAACACTTCTAAAAATGTTCAGGTGGGAAATTGTAGTAGGAATATGAATAAGAAAAGAAATATAAATCATGGAAGTGGGAATGTAACAAGAACAAGAAACCAAAAAAATGATGAATCTAATAAGTCGCCAATCAAGTGTTGGGGTTGTAATGAAAATCATTTGTGGAGGAATTATCCCAAAATATTTTGAATAAGAAGGAAACAATGCATAATATATAGGATGCCTCTATAACAAATGATAAAGGACTAGTGAAACATTGGATTATAGACATGCTGACCATCAATCCACTATGGTGGAGATTTAGGGTAAAATATTTGAGTTATATTTGTTCTTCTGTTATTGAAAAATGTTGTCTTAAGAAAGAAAAACAGACTAAAACTTAGTTAGTGCAATTAGCTACAGGAACCAAAAGAAGGGTTACCGAGATCAGTAAAGACTATTCAATAGACTTAAATGGATTTCACACTAATGTGAATTTAAATATTCCACATTTAGGATCATATGATATCTTTATTGGCATGGATTGGATAGAAAAAGCTAGGGTAGTCTTGAAATTTTTGGAAAAATATTTTACATGTGTAAATGATGGAGTAACTTGTATAGTAAAAGAGATACTAGGGGATATTTCAGTAAGGTAAATATCTTCCTTATAGTTAAAGAAATGCGCCAAAAGGGATGTAAATTGTAAGTGGTTAATATCAAAGATCATTCCAAAAGTAATAAAAGGTCCTCCATAGAAGATTATCCCAATGTAGGAAAGTAAAAAGATGTTTTTCTTGAGGAAATCCCAGGACTACCTCCATGAAGGGACATATATTTCACTATAGATCTCATCCCTGGAGTAGTCCCAACATCTAAAGCTCCATACAAAATGAGTGTTTTAGAATTAATGGAACCAAGTGTGTCACCTTGGGGTGTACCAGTCTTATTTGTCAAGAAGAAGGTTAGAACCATTAGACTCTACATAGACTACTGATAGCTTAATAATATGACAATCAAGAGTGTATCCATTAACCATGACTTGAGCCTTATTTAGAAAAAAATTTCATTATGTTTATTGATGACATCTTAGTCTATTTTGAGAACAAATAGGAACATGGTCAACATTTCCAAAGGGTTCTTCAAGTACTTAGAGAAAATGCAGTATATGCCAAGTTTAGAAAATGTGTGTTTTATCAAACAAAAAATCATTATTTGGGTCATGTTATATCTTGTAGGTTTTAACCCCATACAGAAATTACTTGCAGATGAATTCTAAAACACAGAAAATAAACAATGCGAGAGCATAACACATAAAACACATATTCGCTGAAATTTTCCCCTAGATCCAAAAACTGAGAGTGCCAGCTTGATTTTTCATTATGTTCCTTTCAATGTTATAATACATATTTATACATGCTGAAGAATCCAATACCATGGACCGAAAACTATCGCGTCCAAAAACATGTGTGAAAATCATGCACAAAACCATAGGTGGGTCTGCCCATCCTAACATAGGGTCCAAAACCAAAATTTTCCAGGGTGTTGCCCCAAACCCCATAAAGTGGGGTTATGGGTGTGCCTCAAACCCCCTGTGACCCGCCCCCCCGCTACACAATCGGTGCAACGAAAGGGGGCTCCGCCCCCCCTCTAACCCCCCGATTAACTACGTGGGCTAGTCATGGAAAGAATATAACACAACCCAACATTCTCCCACTTGTTGTTTTCTTTCCACAAGGGGCCACAGGCGAGCTTAGTAATTTTTCCAGCCCTGAAATGCCCATTGTCGATCTACACCAAGAGAACTTCTCAGAGCTCACAGATTTTGTCAATGCATCTGTTGTATTCTTCAAAGTGTCCACCTTTACCAACAACACCCTTTTGTCTTCTATCATATCCCTCACAAAGTGATACTGAACATCAATGTTCTTTGTATTTGAATGATATGCAGGGTTATTTTCCAAGAAAATTGCACTTTGGCTATCACAGTTTATCCTTATAGCTCCCTGTACTAACCCCATACTTGAACACAATCTCCACAACCAAACTACTTCCTTGCTTGCATGAGTGGCTACCATGTATTCTGTCTTTGTATTTGATAGTGCCACTACAAATTATTTCTTACTCATCCAACTGATTGCACCTCCAAATAGGTTAAACACATACCCACTTGTAGATATTATCTGATCTAGGTCTCCAGCCCAGTCTGCATCAACAAAGCCACGAATATCCAACATTTTGTCTAATCCCAGTCTTCCTTGGTAGCACAAACCATAATCACTAGTGCCACGCAAATACCTGAAAAACCGCTTCACTGTTGTCCAGTGCTCCTTCCATGGTTTTGACATAAACCTACTCAATACTCCCACTGCATGTGCAATGTCTGGTCTAATATAGACCATTGCATACATTAGGCTACCGACTACACTTGCATATGGAACACGCGACATGTCCTCTTTCTCTTCTTGTGTCTTGGGACACTGTTCAACAGATAACCTCATGCCTATAGGAATAGGAACCTTCACCAGTTTACTATCCTGCATATTAAACCTCTCCAGTATTGTCTCGAGATACTTCCTCTGGTTTAACCAGAGCTTCCTCTTTGCCTGATCTCTTTTAATTTCCATGCCCAAAATATAGTTTGTAGCACCAAGATCTTTCATGTCAAATTTGGAGGACAATTGGGTCTTCAAATCCTGGATAATTTCTTTGTCATTTCCAAATTTCCAACCAGGAACATATCATCCACATACAAGACCAGATAAATAACACGGTCACCAATTAATTTAAAATACACACATGATCTGCTTTGCTTCTGGTGAAGCCAAGTCCCCGTATAAATGTATCAAATTTCTGATACCACATCCTTGGTGACTGTTTTAACCCATACAGAGACTTCTTTAACTTGCATACTAGTTCTTTCATACCCTTCACCGCAAAGCCTTCAGGTTGCTTCATGTAGATTTCCTCTTCCAAATCCCCGTGAAGAAATGTTGTCTTCACATCCATCTGTTCTACCTCAAAATAAAAAGCAACAGCAACAGATAAAAGTAATCTAATAGAAGTTACCTTGGCAACAGGAGAAAAAATATCACCAAAATCAATTCCCGGCACCTGGGAATACCTTTTGCTACCAACCGAGCTTTGTATTTCTCCACCTTCCCTTCTGCATTTGCCTTCTTCTTGAACACCCACCCATTTGCTGCCAATGGGTTTCCTTCCAGCCGACAACTCCATCAGATCCCAAGCCTCATTTTCGTGCAAAGATGCCATTTCATCAACCATGGCCTCTTTCCAGAGTTTTCCATCCTCTGAGTCTACTGCTTCGCTCACAGTTCTTGGATCATCGTCAGTAATAGATAAAGCAAAATTTGAACAGAAAGTAGATGGACTATACCTTTATGGCTACCTTCTTTCTTGAACTAATCTTCTCACACCTGGAGTTTGTGGTTCTTCATATTTTGATTCCTCCTCTGCTATAGAGTCTGAATCTTCCTCCTTTAGCTCAAACTCTATCTTCTTAGGTTCCTTTGGTTGGACTTCATGTTTAATAACATCTTTCACCTCTCACCACATCTCGGTTGTACACAACCTTCCTTGTTACTGGGTTCCAAAGCTTATAACCCTTTAAACCATCCTTATACCCAATAAAGATGCACTTTTCAGATTTACTATCCAACTTGGTTTGTTTCTCCTTTGGAACATGTACATAGGCATCACATCGAAATACCCTCAAATGTGAAAGAGAGGGTTTCTTACCAGTCCATACCTCTTGTGGAGTCTTATCCTCCAACACTGATGAAGGTGACCTGTTGACCAGGTAACATGCAGTATCCACTACCTCTACCTAGAATTCATGTCCTAACCTGGCACCACTGAGCATGCTTCTTGCCCTTTCCATCAATGTCTTGTTCATTTTTTCTACAAATCCATTTTGTTGAGGTGTATATGGAGTAGTATTCTGCCATGATATACCACACTTCTTACAGAATTCTTCAAATTCCATGCAGCAAAAATCTTCACCATTATTTGTCCTCAACACCTTTATCTTCTTCTTTGTCTGATTTTCCATGAGAGCCTTAAACTCTTTAAACCTGTCAAAGACTTCAGATTTCTTCTTAAGGAAATATATCCATGTATTTCTTGAGAAGCCATCTATAAAGGATACATAGTACATAGACTTACCTAGTGATGGAACCTTCACAGGTCCAAACACATCACCGTGCACAAGTTCTAATATCTCTTTCACCCTCTTACTACCGGAGGGGAAACTCACCTGATTCTCCTTTCCATATACACAATTTTCACAGAAATCAAAATCCAGAGAGCTATTACTCGTACCTTCTACCATACCTTTACCATGAAGTATTCGAAGGCCCTTCTCTCCAATATGTCCAAGCCTTTGATGCCACAACATGGTCGTCTCTCTAGAGACCACTAGATTTTCTGTTCCACTTTTAGGAACCATAGAACTGTTGCACCCATCAACAACAGTGCTACCTTGCAGCTTGTACAGATTTCCAATCTGAACTCCTCGCATAAATACCAGTGCTCCCTGAACCATCTTGCAGGTATCCTTCTCGAACACTGTTTTTACACCTACATCATCCAACTTGCTTACAAAAATTAGATTTCTAGCCAATGCAGGAATATGTAGAACACCCGGAATTGTTCTAACCCTTCCACCTTGCAACTTCAACTTTACATTTCCGCGACCAATGATTCTATCTTTCCTGTCATCTACCAAGAAGACATCACCACCATCATATTTCTCATAACCACTTTCTATGGGGAGTGAAGTGAAAGGATGCACCTGAGTCAATCAACCATGCCTCATGATCTACATGTGTACTTGAAGAAGCCAAGTACACATCCCCACCTTCATTTGAGGTGTTTTTCGCCTCTGCAGAAGGAGCATCATCAGATCCCTTCCTTTATCAGGAGCTTTAGATTTACAGTCCCTTTTGTAGTGCCCTTCCTTTCCGCATTTCCAGCACACCACCTTTATAGGTTTTCCTGGAGATTCAGATCTCCCTCTAGATTTGGATCTCCCACTCGATGACTTATTTTTGCTTCTATTCTAGGACCGTCCTCATACAGACAAGGCATCACCATTCTGCCTCTCCATATTTTTCCGTCTCATCTCCTCCATCAGCAAGGATGAGACTATTTCATCAAAATGGAAAGCAGTTGCATTGCTACCTATTGCAATAACCATACTATCCCACAAATCTGGTAGAGAACACAAAAAATTGATGCACTTATCTTCATCTGAAATTTTAATATCAACAGATGCTAATTGACTTACCACAGTATTAAATGCATTCAAATGCTCTGTCACTGAGTCTCCATCTTCCATCCTCAGGCTATACAGTTTTTTCTGTAGGAACAATTTATTCACTAGAGACTTAGATTGATACAAAGTCCCTAACTTGTCCCACAAATCCTTTGTCGTAGCTTCCCCTGATAAATTCAGCAATACTGAATCTGAGACACACAATTGTATTGTGCTCTTTTCCTTTTGATCCAACTTCTACCATTCTTCATTGGACACTCCCATTGGTTTAGTACCTGGATCTACCGTGATCCACTGATCTTTATCCACCAACAGATCCTCCATCTTGAGTTTCCACAACTCAAAACTCTGACCATTAAATTTCTCGATCTCTATATCTCCATTGCTCGCCATCTTCTTTCACCACCAGAATTGATCTCGCAGATCTCCCACTGAATAGGGTCTACCACAGGCCCGAGTGAAACCCCTCAGTAACAAAGGCATCCCCTTGAAGCTAAAATTGCTCTGATACCAAATGTAGGTTTTAACCCCATACAGATATTACCTACATATGAATTCTAAAACATAGAAAATAAACAATGTGAGAGCATAACACATAAAAGACATATACACTGAGATTTTCCCCTAGATCCCAAAACTGGGACTACCAACTTGATTTTTCATTATGTTCCTTTCAATGTTATAATACATATTTATACATGCCAAATCATCCAATGCTATGGGCCGAAAACTATTGCGTCCAATACCATGGACCGAAAACCATTGCGTCCAAAAACATGTGCGAAAATCATGCACAAAACCATAGGTGGGTCCGCCCACCCTAACATAGGGTCCAAAACCAAAATTTTGTGGGGCGCTGCCCCAGATCCCAAAAAGTGGGGTTAAGGGTGCGCCTCAAACCCCCTGTGACCTCCCCCCCTCCCGCTACACAATTGGCGCAATGAAAGGAGGCTCCGCCCCCCCTCTAACCCCCTGATTAACTACATGGGCTAGTTGTGGAAAGAATATAACATAACCCAACATATCTAAATAGGGGATTGTTGTAGATCTAGAGAAGATAAAGGAAATGGAATGGCGAGTGCCTAAGGATGTGGTTGACATCCGGTCTTTCATGGGGATCACAAGTTATTATAGGAGGTTCATAGAAGGGTTTTCCATTTTAGCTTACCCAATCACTACCCTATAAAATGAGGGGACTAAATTTGATTGGAATCAGAAATTTCCGGGCAAATTTGAAAACCGAAAGCAATGATTTACCCTTGCTCGAATCTTAAATATAGTTGACCCCAACAAATACTTTTTAGTTTGTACTAATTAATGTAAAGAACGTTTGGGGTGGGGGTTATTAATGCAAGAAGGCCACATGGTAAGCTATGAATCTCGAAAAATTAAATACCATGAGAAACATTGTGCAACCCATGATTTGGAATTAGTAGCTATTATTCATGCCTTGAAAATGTGGAGGGACTACCTTATGGGGAGGAGATTTTAACTGAAAAATAATAATATCAACCTTAAATATCTCTTCAACTATCTAAATTTAAATGTTAGGCAATCCCGATGGTTGAAATTCCTTAGTGAGTATGCTTTCGAGATAATACACGTTAAGAAAAAGAAAAATAAATAGTATATGCCCTTAGCAAGAAATTAAATCAAATTTTTGCTAATTTTGCAAGCAATTGGACAACATATTTGACTAGAAAAGTGAGCACAATTGCAGATTTTGATGAGGAATATGTTAAAATAAAGGAAAAAATTCAAAAATAGGATCCTCATGATGAGGAAGGAAATGATTTTTTATTTAATGAAGAGAATTTGATTATGTATAGAAACAAGAATTATATACCTAATGTTCAAACCATAAAACTGTTTATCCTTGACGAATTACATAAAAATCCTACATGTAGACATCTTGGCTATAAAAAACTAATATCCATGATAAGAAAGGACTTTTATTAGCCTAATATGAAGTCACAAACAAAAAAATATGTAGCAAAATGTTTAGAATGCTAGTGGGTTAAAGCTTCCCATCAACATCTTGCTATATTATTGCATCCTTTACCCATTCCATAATGGAAATGGGAGGTAACATCTATGGATTTTATCACTGGTTTTCCAAAAACCAGAAAACAACATGACTCTATAATGGTTGGAGTGGACAAACATAGTAATGCATCACATTTCATACCTGTAAAGTATCCTTTCAAATCCATTAATATAATAGAGATATTCATGAGGGATATATTAGATTACATGGTATTCCTATGATTGTAATTTCACGATGTGATGTGAAATTTACTTCTAAGTTTTGGAAATGTTTATTTGAAGGCATGTGTATGAAATTGAACTTTAACAACTTATCATCCCCAGACTAATGGTAAAACAAAAAGGACCAATCAAATCCTTGAGGACATGTTGTGAATGTATGTTATGGATAGGCCTACTAAGTGGGAAGATTATTTTCATTTAACATAATTTTCTTACAATAATGGTTATCAGACTTCCCTAAAGATGAGGTCTTTTGAGGTAATGTATGGGAGACAATGTAAAGTTAAGTTGGGATAGTTCTAAATATTGTTTTGTTTTAGGCCCAAATATTCTTAATACATGGAGGAAATAGTCAAACATGTGAAACTAAATCTAAAAATAGCTCAAGATTGATAAAAACATTACATTGACTTAAATAGAGTACAAAAGGAGTTTAATGTTGGTGACCATGTTTATTTGAAAGTGAAACCTAAGAAAAGTACTCTTATACTTGGTAGTTGTGATGACATGTCACCAAGATTTTTTGGACCCTTTGAAGTGTTAGTAAGGTTTTGACAATGTTGGACCCGTCAACATTCATGGGATCTCCCCAGTATGAAGTCCCAACTAGACCTCACACCATTTGGTGTAGGAGTCCCATCTGGTATGATGGACCAGTTGCCATTATCTTAAATGTTTGCCTTAGCTCTTGCTTTTCATCATGCAAGAGTGGTCTGATTTGTCTTCGAAGAACTAGATTCATGTGCCTGGCAAGTGCTAGTGTTACTTGTATCAAGGTTCTTTCACAGGAGAGAGAGGGGATGGGAGTGAGTCTCCAATCAGAAGAGAGGAAGTCCCAACTCTGTTAGAGACACACAACACAATAGGAAATGCACAACTTTTGGAAGATAAATCCACACGGATGCGGTAGTCAAAACACACAAAGGAAGATAACACGTACAATAGCTAGCAGGGCAGTCTGTGCGAGTACGACAATTGTTATAACAAGTTTACGTGAAAGGTTTTGTCTAATGTTTGGGGAGGTAACTCTTACGCAACATTTTTCCACTGTTCTTGTACTCCCTGTTCCTTGATCTTGGAGCACCTCTACAGTAAACCCTATGTACTCCCGTATCATGAATAATGTCTCTCTGAGTCATTTTCCATCTGCAAAGCATTTTTCTTTTACAGCATTTCTAGAGATACTCCCTTTAAACCCATTTCTAAAGGCCGACGCTATCCCTTAGTTACTTCCCCGCGCCAATTTTCTGAGAATAACACTAAGCCCCGCACTGATCAGTTTTGTTATCCCTTGATTACCCACTTTGATACTCTTCTATAATTTTTTAAAAAATAGAGTCGCAGCTTCAATATCTAGAAGCTTCATGGGTGGAGGCCTGGTAAATGGCTAGTCGAGATAGAGCCGAGAGAGAGTGTTTGGGCTCTTTTCCCTATAAAAAAGGAACTAACCCAAGAGAAAAGGCTTCCTCCCATCATAAGAGGAACCATATCCCGTCTCTCATGCCTATATAATCCCCTGCTATTCCCACCTCTGCTAGTTTTGGATGCAGCTTGGATTCAACTTAGAATATTGGAGAGCTTGCTAGTCTTAGCTCTTAGTTTATGCTTGTTAAGAGTTTGTTAAAGGGAGAGTAGCTTGTAGAATGTTTTGGTGTGAATAAGGAGAAAAATACCTTAAACTCCCATGATTCAGGTGTTTGAGGAGATGTTAGAGTGAAGCTTGGAATCCATACCCATCAAAGAAAACTTGCAATGGTAAGGCAAAGGTTGTACTTTCCCTTTTGTCATATTAAGACAACTGATATTTTGTTTCCTATATCAATTGCAATAATATATTTGGTAGCTTAAAGACTCCTTAGCCTCTTAAGTAGATTGAACTCTATTGTATGCTATCATGTGTGTGTTGGTTTCTTGTCTATTTGTTTCAAGTGATTGATTAACAAGTAAGGAGCTAATCATTGGAGCAAAAACACAAGGACATCGTCGAACAAGGATAAGGCATACAAGAGGTAGGATCTTATCGATTCTCAATCTAAGGGAACTTATATCAGATTATCTTGTTTGTGGCTAGACCCTCTTCCCTGGGCTAGAGGTATTGTCTTTGTCTACAGAGAGAATCTTCCTACACCACAACTTCGCGACTCCGCTGGGGATCCATCCCTCTCTTTGGGTTGTTCTTCATCTTGTTGTTTGTGATGACTTTTGTGGTACCAACGTTTCTCCTTTGTTTTCTGAATTTTACACCATTTGCAGTCTTTGATTTTGAATTTAGAGTGGCTATTCTGTCTGTGGTTTGAGATTTCTTTTTACTTTTCTTTGAATCCCTCGATTAGCGTTGTTATTTTGTTGACAATCACACTAACCAATGCTAGTTCTGCTTAAACAGTCGCGCCACAACCCTTTGTGGCTCTTTTTGCCTATTAAACAGTCACGCCAATTCCTGTAGGATGAAATCACGGTTTCCTTTAAACCATATGCCAATGTGTCTTCCCCTCCTAGATTCTGTTTCTTGGCCTATCTATGTCTATTCTCCCTATGAACTAAGATGACTAGGGTGCTTTGTTTGCTAGGTTTGATTGATTGATTGGCTTGAAGTTTCATTGCTTGATTTTTTGAATTTTGGATGGTTTCTGTGACCTTAGGACATCTAGGTCAATTTCCGTTCATTTGTTAATTCACTCATTGTTTCAAGTTTTTTATTTTCTACTTTGTTTAGCCCATATTTTAGTATTAGCATCATCATTACTTCATTTTCGATCGAATGAGTGAAAGAGTCTCATTTTCTCTCTTATTTCGAGTGTCTCTTTTCTCTTTCCGAGCATAGATTACATTGCTTTGTTTGTCGATTGAGGCATTTATGTGTTTTCTTTGTTTGATTCAGGGAAGAAGTTGCTTTTAGTTTCTTTTATCATGCTTTGGATTTGATCAATGCTTGTTTGTTCAGAATTGTGAAATTTTTCATTAAAGGCTTTATGTGAAAGATTCATTTTTCATTTTATGAAAGTAAGAACATCATTTTAGTTTACCTAAGCAAACATATTGCATTAGTAGCATGATGAAGAAGCTAGAATTGCATCATCATGGGCACAAGGAATGAAATGAAGCATCTTTTGTTGTGAATGGAAGATTAAGTGCATTTAGGACATGTATTAGTAAAATATTTCATTCTTTGGTTGTTGTGTTGATTGTGTGTTCTCTATCCCTCAATTAATGTAAACTTTCATCGAAGATAAAGATTTATTTTCTCATATAGTTGCATATAGAAGTTTTCAGATGACAGTGGTAGGGCCTTGAAATTGAAACCTAATTCAAGATAAACCGTTTAAATTTATTTAATTAAGCTAAGGAAGAATTGAAACTTAACACTCACATTTAATGTTCTAGGCTAGAGATGTGTTCTGACGTATTTAAACCTAGCCGCTGTCGTTCACAATGATCTTGCATTAGATAGAACTAGCACAGACTTGTGCTCCACATACTGTCATGTATGTAAAGGGAGACCCCTATAGGTTGAAATCCTTTATCCATAGGAAGCCGAGTCTTCTGCCTTTTAAACATGAAACACCGAATACAACATTCGAGGAGATTGCTTGTTCGTACTTTTTGGTTCACTGGGATGTATTCTGCAATTGACAATTACCTGGTAATCCTTTATGCCTAGAGTAACTTGAGTAATCATTTTTTTATCTTTACCAACTCTTTAAATTTGAAAACATTATCGAGCACTTGTCCTTTTGAGCACATTAAATCTGAAAGCAATTAGAGTCATCTTTTTCCCTTTTCTCGACTCTTAAAACATGAAAAGGAAAAGTTTTGTTTCAATGACTTAAAATTAACTTCCCACAAAATATTCTTGGTTAAATTTATCTCCCTTAGTGATTATTTATGGTAGATTCCAATGGGAACATTTATGGAGTTTACCAGTCAAGGATTCTCCTCTGATGGGAGTCTTGGTCCTTTTCCTTCTTTTGGAAATGTTGGTGCTCCTTATATGGCAACTTTGTCCCTTCATGGGTTAATTATTGGTTTACCTATCTAGTTATTTTCAACCTTGGTGGTCCCAAGTGTCCCGAATACTGTCCAGCCATCTCCTTCATTTGAACTACATCACGTTGATTCTAAGGTTGACCTCTCACCTTCTTCCCCTATTTCTTCACCTTCCTCTTCTACTTTGCTTGGTGAAAGTTTGAAATCTAGTAACCATGAGGCTAAGAAGAAGAAGAAGAAGATCAAGAAGAAGAAGCCAGATAAGAGAGAATCCAACTATGCAGCTGATACTCCAAATGCACCTCCTGTAGACAAACCTTCCGATCCTCCACAGAAGGTCAAATTCCCTTGCAAGTTGTGTAAGGGTGACCATCTCCTTTGAGACTATCCTAGCATCCCTAGAGTCTTTGATCTAGGTGGATATTGGTGGCCACCTGCTAATTCCACTTGGACACCCACCATTGTTTCTTTTAGTTTTTCAGTTTCCTTAATTATAGCACACTTTACTATTTTTAGCATTTTTTCGGGTCCTAAACTTCGAGAGCCTTTTGAGGCCCTAAACAACGTTTTTTTGGCAACTTACCACCATATATTTTTTTTTAAACTTATATTTTTTTCGTAGTGTTTGGAGAGATCTTTCCAATAGGGTATCATGCATGTCAAACAGAGATAATATGACCAAGTCACAACCCCGAAAATTTGGTTGTCTAACGAACCCCAACAGGGCCCATAAACTCTTGGTGTTACATCTCCTCTGGTTAAGGTTTTGGTTGTTTAGGATTTTCTCTTCTTTTTCAATAAGAAAAAGGCCCTTGAGCCTCATTATAAAGTAGTTTAGAGGCATGTAGCTACCACATCTCTTCTCAGGTATAAGCTACCATTGCCTGAGTTAGTTTACTTCCATTTTTGTTACTAGGCATATTTCAGTATTTTACGTTAATGAAATGAAGTATTATTTCTTCTTCATCTCTATATTTATGGTTATATTTCTGATTTGTTGCGTTCCTATTTAAATCTGGATCAGTGGTATAAGAGTGGTTTGCTCTTTATCTATTTTTCTTTGCATGTCCCAAGTGAGGTCAAGATATAAGGAGTTAGGGCTTGAACTGGTCGAACCTTTACAAGACTAGCCTCACAAATCCTAACGGCCTCCCATGGCAGATGAAAATAAAGAAAATGAGGCATGATATCCTATCAAAATATTGATCGAAGAGGCCCTCGAGTGACAAAGGAACACGATGATGGACAAATTTGCCTAGATCTTTTAGCAACTAACTAGGGGCGACACATCTACTTCCAGCAACTACTCTGGAAGCGCCACACCCTTTAAGGTACAAGTTAACTTTGACATTCCCACATTTGAGGGTCAGATAGATGCAAATGTTGTAGATAAATGGTTAAATATGCTAGAAGGGTATTTTTCTGGACAGGAAAAGATTACTTTTGCTCTTCTCAAAGCCACCCCCCACGTCAAGAACTAGTGGGAAATTTACTGCGAGAAGAAGGATGAAAGTACGACCTCATAGTTTTTAGTCACACCCACATGGAATTCATGCTGGGATGCCATCAAGGAGTAGTACTACCCTATTGGAAGCTATGAGGATAAACATATAAATTGGACCATGCTGCGGTAGGGAAGGGACCAAGATGTGCCGGAGTTTACCAATATTTTTCATACCCTTCACACAAAGTTGGGTATCAAGGATACTGAGAAACATTTGGTACTAAAATACCGCAACTTCCTACATAGGTACATCTATGATGAGATGGAGTTCTAGGACATCTCCTCGCTTAGCACGACATATCGATACATTGTCAAGATTGAGAAAAAGTTTAAATAGAGGAAGTGAGACTTTGGATCTGCGAATCCAAAGCAAGGGAAAGGTGCCCCCAAACCACAAAAAAATGGACAAAGCTAAGGCGGGGTGGCCTAGGATAACCCACCAAAGCCGTAAGAAAAGAAAAACACTGTGAAGCCAAGGAAAGACATGGGAAAATGGTGTGAGTTACATAAGAGCTCCACTCACAATACAAGTGAGTGTCGGGCCAAACAACCACTTGTGGCAGAGCTAAAGGCTTTAGAATCAGATGCATGTTCTGACTTTGAGTGACAACTTGATAAGGAGAATGACAAAGGGAAGTAGATTATCGGTGCAGATTCCAATGCCACTATTGCCACCATGAATATCCAGAAGGAGGAACCTGAAGATCTAGAGGAGGAGGAGCGCCTCTTCCACTCCTAGATGTGGATAAATGGTTCTCTACTGCTATTCATTGTTGATAGCAAGAGCCAAAAGGACCTCATTTTGGCAGGGGTTGTGAATTAGCTAGGCTTACCGACCATAACACATCCCCAACTGTACACCATCGGGTGGCTTCACCAAGGACTAGATCTTTGCATGAGCCAATAGTGTCGCCTTCCATACAACTTCAAGCCCTTCACGAATGAGGTATTATGTGATACTGCTCCCCTTGATGTTTGTGATGTATTATTATGACAACTATAATTGTGGAAGAAACATGCTATGTATGGATCAAGGCCTCATGCTATTATTGTTACTTTTGGAAATAAGTTATACATGATACTGGAGGTAGCACTGCCTATTTCCATCTCTTTGGTTACTGCAAAACAATACAGTAAGCTCATTTCCAAAACTGGGAAATTTGTTTTCTTGATGATACGCCCTAAGGGAAAGAAGATGATGATGGCCATGACCTCCAGACAGGGCCCCTCTACACTACAACTACAGATGGACAAGGTCGTGGAGGAGTATGAGGACATCTTCACCTCCCTCGCAAGGATTCCTTTACACTGCTAGGTCAAGCACTCCATCGATCTGACCCTAGGTGCGCAGCTTCCCAATGGACCAATATATCGACGCTCATTCTGGAGAACGATGAAATCAAGAGGCATATTCAAGAGCTGCTGAAAAAGGGTCACATCCGACCAATTTCATCACCCTGTGGGAGTTTGATTGTGTTGTTACAGAAGAAGGATGGGACTTGGAGACTTTGTATTGACTATCAGGTGCTGAACAAGGTCATTGTCTAGAATAGGTACCCGATATGATAGATTGATGACCTTTTGGACCAACACAAGGGGGAAAATATTTCAGCAAGATCGACTTGAAGTCAGGATATCACCAGGTACTAATCAAACCCTCCGATGTTTGAAAAAATTCCTTCAAAGCCAAGGACGACCTTTTCGAATGGTTGGTTATGCCTTTCAGGTTGATGAATGCTCCTATAAACATCATGAGGCTGATGGATCACATCTTGCGGCCATTCACCAACTCATTTGTAGTGATATACTTGGATGACATCTTGATATCCAGTCAAAGTTGGGAAGAGCACCTCCACCAAATTCAATAGGTTCTCCAAACACTGCGGCAACACAAGATATGTGCCAATTTGGAGAAATGCACTTTTGGCATGACCCAAGTTCAATATCTGGGATACATTATTGATGAACGGGGGGTGCATGTGGATCTAGCCAAGATCCAAGTCATTCGGGATTGGCCATCTCCAACCACTCTGACAAAACTCTGCAACTTTTTGGGTCTTGCCAATTTCTACTGCATGTTTGTGTTGGGATTTTGTCATATCACTTGGCCCTTGAGTCAAGTCACCAAGGGAGAAGCGAAAGAAAATTTCTTTTGGTCTGAATCTCAATAGAATTCATTCATAGAGTTGAAACATCACCTTTGCTCGACACCAATGCTTTCATTACCAGACTTGCAACAACCATTTGAGATCGAGACAAATGCCTCTGACTATGCTATTGGGACAGTCCTTACTCAACATGGGCATCCAGTGGCATATCATAGTGAGACACTTTTAGACACAATCCAAAATTATCCCACTTATGGAAAAGAGATGTATTCCATTGTGTAGGCCTGTCGATAATGGAAGCATTACATTTTGGGGAAGGAAACAGTCATCCACACAGACCACTGACCCCTGCAGTTCATACAGACGCAAGGGAAGTTGCAAAATGATCACCATCATAAGTGTTCCACATACCTGCAATAGTTCCATTTGAATATCAAGTATAAGAAGTGTAACACCAATAATGTTGCAGATTGCCTCAGTCAACCACTAATCATGGCGTTAACCACCGTGCTCAACTCTTGTGGGCACGAGACTTCTGATTGGCCACTTCTCTACAAAAGTGACCTAGAATTTGGCCACACATACCAGACACTCTTGGAGGGTCAGCATGTTCCATATTTTTACCTCCTGGATGCCCTATTATTCCACTTGGGTCACCTTTGCGTTCATTCAAGCAAGCATGCCAAGATGATTTGGGAAGCACACTACAATTAGGCCGCTGGGAATTTAGGGGTCAAGAAAACAGTGGCAGTATTACAGAAGTATTTCTATTGGCTGAATCTTCGACAGGATGTGAGGAAGTACATAGATCCTACACTGCCTACACCATTGCCAAACCAAACATCAAGAAGAAAGGTCTCTATACACTGCTACCTACCCCTATTCGACCTTGGGAATCCATATCCATGGATTACATGTCGGGCCTTCCTTATAATAAGCATGGAAACGACTATTTTTTTGTGGTCATCGACGGGTTCTCAAAGATGGCCATTATGGTGGCCTGCAAGAAGAATATCACAGTAGAAGCCACTGCTAAACTCTTCTTTGAATGAGTATGGGTACACTTTGGGATCCCACAGTCTATCATCTTAGATTGGGACAGCAGGTTCCTCAGTACATTTTGGTCTAGTCTCTGGTCGATGTTGGACACCAAACTCACTAAGTCCACAGCCTTCCATCCCCAAACTGATGGCCAGACAAAGGTTGTCAATAGGATGA
>APFE030889625.1:289505-312524 GCA_000404065.3 Pinus taeda | reverse complement strand
GTCTAACCCAGACTTTACCGGTGATCACCGAGGGGTACACATGCCTTACCAGGTCTTATAGTAGTATGCCCATTTACATGCAATAATTTTGACTTCATTAAATTTTTTTTGTTTATTGTTGCTACGATTCTAATCCGTCCTCTCTCAATTTGATTTGCTCAAAAACTTCTATCAAACCACTCCAACTATGAGCCCGACGAGAACCCCATAGATTCCAGCGCTAGTGGCCTCACGTAGCAAAAAACGAACAATTTTCAAAGCCGCATGAACAATTTTCTTCTGCTGACCTTTTTTAAATAGCCACATGAATCCCAAACAATTCGTTAGCATGTTCCAAACCGATAAATATTGCAAATGCACTGCGATCCATGGCAGTTATGGCACTTTGTTCTACACATTCTCCTCAAGGTTCTTCCGTGTATGATTGTTCCACCATTATTTTCAGACCCTTTAAAAAGGCTGCATTGATCTCATCAAGCACTATAAACCCCTGGCATCAACGAATCCCTTTGAAGCCAATATCTGGCTCTGATACCAGTTGTTAAGAAATTTACTGCATAATATAAATAATTATTGAGAGGAATAAACATAAAAATAACCAGCAACAACCATAAACACATAAACACAAATTTTTATCCGGGAAAACCCCAAATCCAGGGAAAAACCCAACCTAATAAGAGCTCATTAGCATTGGCCAAAACCCTGGCCAATCCGACCAAGTGAGCCTTCACCGTTCACCTCCAGGTCTTGCATTACAATGAAGTCCTTCCAGCCTTTAATAAGCTCCATTACATATAATACCACAGGAAGAATACTATGGGTGCACAATACCATGTGCCCCAAAACCATCACTGTTTAACCTGGTCAACTTTGACTCTATCCTGAGTCAAGTTTACCTAACACATGTCTAGTCTGAAACAGATAAGGAAAACAACTTCATTGAGAACATCCAACATATTCACTAGTAGGTCCACAACATTCTAGAGAAATCAAATTCCAAGTACAAGCAGCGACATGATCAACATCAGGTTCCACACAAGTTTCAAATGGGCAACAAAGTCTAGTTGCATTTGTAAAAGGAACGCCTCACCAAAGCCTATCGGAAACTTAGACCACTCCAATATGGTCCTTACACCATTACCAAGGTTGTGGGAGACAATTCATTTGAGCTCAACATACCCCCATTCCTTGGCCTGCACCAAGTGTTCAATGTGGACCACCTTCGGTCATACTTTCCACCATTAGTAGACACATCTGACGTTGCAGAACAACTCACACCAATAGAGTTAAATCGAAATTACATGGAACAAGATACAACTAGTCAGATCATGGACACTTAGATCAAGCACACTCTCCAGTAGAAGATCCAACTGTATCAACTTGTCAAAGTAGGCAAACTCCTTCACCTGGGCAAGTGGCTCACCAAGGACCAAGTTCAACAGAAGTTTCCTCATCTCATGGAGGAACTCGATGCAATGGGGACCATTGCTTCCTAAGGGTGGAGGAATGATCTAGGTGGATATTGGTAGCCACTTGCCAATTCCACTTGGACCTCCACCATTGTTTATTTCAAATTTTCAGTTTCCTTAATTGTAGCACAATTTACTATTTTTAGTAGTTTTTTGGGTCCTAAACTTCCAGAGTTGTTTTGGAACCCTAAATGACATTTTTTTGGCAATCTATTGCCAACGAATGAATTTTTTTATTTTTTATTTTATTTATTTATTTTTAAATCATCTTTTTCGTCGTAGTCCTCAGATAGATCTTTCCAATGGGGCACAATGCACATCAAACGGAGATAATATGACCAAGTCAAGACCCTAGGAAGTTGGTTATCCAACTCACCCCAACGTGGCCCATAAACTCTTGGTGTTACATCTCCTCGGGTTAGGGTTTTGGTTGCTTAGGGTTTTCTCTTATTGTTCAATAATAAAAAAGACCCTTGAGCCTCATTTTAAGGTAGTTGAGAGGCATGTAGCCGCCACATCTCTTCTTAGGGATAAGTTGCCATTGTCCGAGCTAATTTATTTCCATTTATGTTACTAGGCATATTTCAGTATTTTACATTAATGAAATGAAGTATTATTTCTACAACATCTCTGTATTTATGGATATATTTGTAATTTGTTGTGTTCCTATTTAAATCCAGATCAGCCTTAGAGGTATGGTCTCGAGACCTGAATCGACCATCCCTGTTGACCTCTGGAGATCATGTCGATGCTATGCCTTTAGCTAATGATGGTAAGAAGAAGGGGAAGATTAGATTCCCCTGTAGGTTATGTGAAGGGAAGCATCTTCTTCACCTTTGTCCTCTTATGGATAAAGCTTCCAAATTTTTGGAAAACCTTACAACTCCTCAACCCCAACTTCCTATTGGTTATCAGAGGCTTTGTTCTAACCGTCTCCTAGTTGTTAAAGAGATTGACTTGGATCCATCTCTTTCCCATCTTTCTCTTCCTGAGCATGACTCTCTTGTGTATGTTCTCGACCAACCATTGGTTGAAAAGAGTGTCAACTTGGCTCTGCCTTAAGTTGTTCACTCTGTCCCCGAAGAGAGTAGTGATCATACTACTCATGTTCTTCTCGTCTCCTTAGATTCTCATGAATTGAAGAGTAGTCCTCCCATCCTAGTTGCTCAGGAGAGTCTTCCTATTCTTGTAAATCATGGGGGCAATCATATGATACCCCCACCAAGTAATTCTGTCATTTCTTTTGATTGGAGTCAATTGACTGCATTCCGCCTCCCATCTTATGTGCCTTTCCAGATCATAGTACAAGCTTATAATACGGTAATAGATGGCACTACACTAGATGAAGGTGCATCTATTAGCATCATGGCTTCTACTACTTGGAAAGCTTTGGGTTCCCCACAACTTATGCTTGTCACTCATAATCTGTTGGCTTTCAACCGAGGAACCAGTCAGCCCCTGGGGATCCTTCTGAAGCTCCCTATTACTTTGGGAGGAAAGAATGTCTATATAGACATGATGGTAGTCCAAGGTATCTTAAATTGAGTATGGATAAGATGATACCTCTTGTATCTCTTATCCTTGTTCGATGATGTCCTTTCGTTCTTCTCTAGCGATCAACTCCTTACCTGTTAATCAAGCACTTGAAACAAATAGACAAGAAACCAACGCACACATGATAGCATAAAATAGAGTTCAATCTATTTAAGAGGCTAAGGAATATTAAGATACCAAATACAGTATTGCAATTGATATAGGAAACAATATATCAGTTTTATTAATATGACAAAAATCAAAGTACAACCTTCGCCTTAGCATTACAGGTTTCCTTTGATGGGTCTGAATCCCAAGCATCATTCTAAAATCTCCTCAAACACCTCAGTCATGAGAGTTTAAGGTTTCTTTATCCTTGTTCACACCAAAACATTTTACAAGATATTCTCCCTTTAATAAGCTCTTAACAAGCATAAACTAAGAGCTAAGACTAACAAGCTCTCCAATCTTCTAAGTTGAATCCAAGCTGCATCCAAAACTAGCAGAGGTGGGAATAACAAGGGATTATATAGGCATGACAGAGGGGATATGGTTCCTCTTATGATGGGAGGAAGCCTTATCTCTTGGTTTAGTTCCTTTTTAATAGGGTAAAGGAGCCCAAACTGTCTCTGTCGGCTCTATCTCGACTAGCCATTTACCAGACCTCCACCCACGAAGCTTCTAGATTTGGAAGCTCTGACTCTATTGTTAAAAACTTTCCAAAAGAGGATCAACTTGGGTAATAAAGGGATAATAACATTGATCGGCATGGGACTTAGTGTTATTCTCAACAAATCGATGTGGGGAAGAAACTGAGGGATATCGATGGCCTTTAAAATTGGGTTTAAAGGGAGTATCTCTGGAAATGATGTAAAGGGAAAATTCTTTGTAGACGGAAAGTGACTCAGAGAGACATTCTTCATGATAGGGAAGTACACATGGTTTACTGTAGAGGTTCTCCAAGATCAAGGAACAAGGAGTACAAGGACAGTGGATTTAACTCTATTGTATGCTATCATGTGTGCGTTGGTTTCTTGTCTATTTGTTTCAAGTGCTTGATTGACAAGTAAGGAGCTAATTGTTGGAGCAAAAATAGAAGGACATCATCAAACAAGGATAAGCGATACAAGAGGTAGGATCTTATCCATTCTAAATCTAAGGGAACTTATATCAGATTGTCTTGTTTGTCACTAGACCCTCTCCCTAGGCTAAAGGGATTATCTTTGTCCACAGATAGAATCTTCCTACACCATAAATTTCTTGTCTATTTGTTTTAGGTGCTTGATTAACAAGTAAGGAGCTAATTGTTGGAGAAAAAACACAAGGACATCATCAAACAAGGATAAGCGATATAAGAGGTAGGATCTTATCCATTCTCAGTCTAAGGGAACTTATATCAGATTGTCTTGTTTGTCACTAGACCCTCTCCCCTGGGCTAGAGGGATTGTCTTTGTCCGCAGAGAGAACCTTCCTACACCACAAATTTCTTGTCTATTTGTTTCAAGTGCTTGATTAATAGGGAAGGAGGTGATCATTGGACCAAAAACACAAGGACATCATCGAACAAGGATAATCAATACAATAAGTAGGATCTTATCCATTCTCAATCTAAGGGAACTTATATCATATTGTCTTGTTTGTGGCTAGACCCTCTCCCCTTGGCTACAGGGATTGCCTTTGTCCACAAATTTCTCCTATTTCAACCTCAAGAGGTTAATAGGGGGAAGGGTTGGAATAATCTCCAAAATCTTGCTAGTTTTTGGTTCTCATAGAAAGCCGAGTCTTCTACCTTGTAAACGTGATATGTCGAACACAACATTTAGGGAGATTGCCTACTCATAATTTTCGGTTCACAGGGAGGTATTCTGCAGTTCATGGTTACCTGGTAATCCTTTATGCCTAGAGTACCCTGAGTAGTCATTTTTTATCTTTAGCGACTTTTTAAATTTGAAAAGATCATCGAGTACTTGTCCTTTCGAGCTTGTTAAATCTAAAAGCAACTAGAGTCACCTTTCGTCCTTTTCTCGACTCTTAAAACATGAAAAGGCAAAGTTTTGTTTTACTGTCTTAAAATTAATTGCCCACGAAATATTCCTAGTTAAAGTTATCTTCCTTAGTGATTCTTTAGGGTTGATTCCAAAGGAAACATTTTCAGACTTTACCAGTGAAGGATTCCTCTTTGATGGGAGTCCTAGTCCTTTTCCTTCTTTTGGAAACGCGACACTCCTTATATGGCAACATTGTCACTTCATGGGTCAACTATTGGTTTACCTATCTGGTTATTTTTTGCCTCGGTGGTCCCGAGTGTCCCAACTCCTGTCCAACCATCTCCTTCATTTGAACCACATCACATTGATTCTAAGGTTAACCTCTCACCTTCTTCCATTATTTCTTCACCTTCCTCTTCTACTTCACCTGGTGAAAGTTTGAAATACAGTAACCAAGAGGCTAAGAAGAAGAAGAAGAAGATGAAGAAGAAGAAGTTAGATAAGTAAGAAGCCAACCATGCAATTGGTACTCCAAATGCACCTCCCGTAGAAAACCCTGATCCTCCACAGAAGGTCATATTCCCTTGCAAGATGTGTAAGCGAGACCATCTCCTTTGAGATTGTCTTGACATCCCCAGAGTCTTAGAGGTATGGTCTCGGGACTAGAATCAACCATCCTCATCGACCTCTAGAGATCATGTCGATGCTACGCCTTTAGCTAAGGATGTTAAGAAGAAGGGGAAGATTAGATTCTCCTATAGGTTATGTGAAGGGAAGCATCTTCTTCACCTTTATCCTCCTATCGATAAAGCTTCCAAAGTTTTTCCAAACCTTACAGCTCATCAACCCCATCTTCCTGTTGGTTATCAAAGGCTTTATTCTAAACCTCTCCTAGTTGGTAAAGAGATTGACTTGGATTCATCTCTTGCCCATCCTGCTCTTCCTGAACATGACTCTCTTGTGTCTATTCCTAACCAACCATTGGTTGAAAACAGTGTCGACTTGGCTCTGCCTTCAATTTTTCACTCTGTTCCCAAAGAGAGTAGTGATCATATTGCTCATGTTCTTCTCATCTCCTCAAATTCTCATGAATCAAAGAGTGGCCCTCCCATCCCAGTTGTTCAAGAGAGTCCTTCTTCTATTCCTGTAAAGCATGGGGGCAATCATATGATACCCCCACCAAGTAGTTCTATCGTCTCTTTTGATCGCAACCAATTGACTGCATTCAGACTCCCACTTATATGCCTTTCCAAATCATAGTACAAGCCTATAAAATGGTAGTAAATGGCACCTAGATGAAGGCGTGTCTATTAGCATCATTTATTCTACTACTTGGTGAGCTTTTGGTTCCCCATAGCTTGTTCCTATCACCCAGAATCTATTGGATTTCAACAGAGAAACCAACCACCCCTTGGGGATCCTTCCGAAGTTCCTTATACTTTGGGAAGAAAGAACGTCTATATACATGTGATGGTAGTCAAAGATCCCTTAGATTTCAATATTTGCCTTGGACGCAACTATGTTTATGTCATGGGAGCTCTTGCTTCTTCACTTTTCCGTGTGGTTTTTTTTCCACATGAAGGGAGAATAGTGACCATTGATCAATTGTCATTCATTGGTCACCATGTGCCTCTTTTGCAACCATCATCCCTATTGGTTCTTGTCTGCAAGAAACACCTTCCCTGCCATAGGTTAATTATGTGGTTACATGTTCTGTCCCCACATATGCTGATGAACACACAGATGGTATAGTGCATTATGTATTGTGGGCATTGGAACCTGATCTGTCATTTGCACCAGTTGACATGTGTTCCTCCCAGAGTGTAGTTCTCTCGTCTAGTGAGGACCTCTTGGGGGCCATGTTCTCATATGGTCCATGATCAGTAGTACGAGGATAGTTCTTTTCCTGTGTAAACCTCATTAAAAATTGAAATATCGTACGAGGATAGTTATTTTTCTGTGCCAGCCTCCTTAAAAAATGAATCAGCATCCAAGGATAGTTTGTTCCTATATTAAACTTGTTAAAACATGAAACAAATGTCATGAGGATAGTTCCTGGTCTTGTGTCAACCTCATTAAAAAATGAAACAAGTTGTCGGAGAAATGTTCCTTGTCTTGTGTCAATCTCCTTAAAAAATGAAACAAGGGATGTGAGCATAGTTCCTTGTCTTGTGTCAAGCTCATTTAAAAATGAAACAATAGATGTGAGCATAGTTCCTTGTCTTGTGTCAAGCTCGTTAAAAAATGAAACAAGGCATGTGGGCATAGTTCCTTGTCTTGTGTCAAGCTCATTAAAACATGAATCAAGGCATTTGAGGATAGTTTGTTCCTGTATAAACCTCATTAAAAAATGAAATAGATGTCATGAGGATAGTTCATGTTCTTGTGTCAACCTCATTAAAAAATGAAACAAAGTATCGAAACATGGTTCTTGGTCTTGTGTCAAGCTCCTTAAAAAAATGAAATAAGGAGTCTTGAGGATAGTTCTTTTACTGTGTCAACCTTGTTAAAAAATGAAACAAATCCATTTTCCAAATCAAGTCTTTGATTAAGATCTTGTAAAATCCTAGTCAAGTCTTTCCTGGATCTCGAAAGTGAACCTTCATTCCATCCACCTAGGTGAATGACATGAAGCTTTGGGGGCATGTACCTCGAATTGAGTCATTATGCTGGGGCCATTCAAACTTAACTGAAGCATAGTTTATCTTTGTTTCAAGCTTGTGTAAAAATGAAACCAAACTCAAGCATATCTTTTCATTTCAAGCTTGGGTAAACATGAGATTGATTTCAAGAAGAGTTCCACATGGTTCAAGCTTGTGTAAAAATGAACCCATGCCCAATTTACATCTCGTGATTTCCATTTTAATCAACTAATTTATGCTAGGTGAGCCTTGGTTGTTTCATTCAATCGCCACCATCTCTTTGGCCGATCATATGCTTCCACTTGGTTGCTTTTCCTTTCCCAAGGAACCACAACAATGAGTGGTTTCATTAGCTAGCCTCTTGATTATTACATGTTTTGAGTAGTTCCACCATAATAAGAATCACTTGCTACTACTCGTTCCTCCAGGACGATTCACCTTTAAGCTATTTTTTGACTCGTAAAACAAATGAAAATATTGCCAAGTATTTTTCCCTTTTAGACTCGTTAAAGTAAATAAAAATGGGGATTCTGCTTTAAGCTCTTTTTCGACTCTCAAAACATGAAAATATTTCCAAGCTCTTGTATTTTTGAGCTCATAAACAGTTCCAAAACGTCATTTTCCCAATATACGTTTACCCCTTTTTTGGGCTGGGATAAACTATTTACGAAAAAGGTACACCTTAGTCGAACAAGACTAGGAGGTTCTCTCGAGTATTATTTTCTACCTTTTCAAACTTGAGGGATAAAGCTACGAAAAGGGACCTTTTGGAGTTTTCTTTTCCGTGCCTTTTTCAAACTCACTAAACATGAAAAATATTCTGAGTTTCACCTTTATCAGAATCGTTAAAAGATTAAGCGACATAGGACTTGTCATTATGACGAGATCAAGGTACTCCTTCCTAGGGCTCGTAAAACTTACTAGGATGGATCCATCCGAAGGATGGACTTATATTACAAGCATATCTTAAACCCTTCAAGATTGTGTAAAAATAACTAGGGTACTGGCCATAAATGGTGGGAGAAAATTGGAAATATTTCATTAGTTTTATTCTTCACTTGAGGCAGCATGTCTCTCTTGAACATTGACACTCATCTGTTGTTTGTATTGGGTTTTTGGACATCCTCACTCTGTCACTTGCCTCCCTGGGTTTTGGGTTATCCACTTTTAACCTCTCATATGATCTTTGCCACGTCACCATGACCTTTGATCCTATGATGTCAAATTCTTCCTAAATCTAGAGTCATGTCAGCCACATGTTCAAGAGAAGTCTTCCTACCTATACATTGTCTGATCATATGTTACCATCTTGGATTACTCTCATTCATTGTGTTTCCCATTTCATGTTGATGATGGAGCATTCATTATGACCTTCCTTCGACAGATCACTGTTGTCGACTTGAGCTCATTATCTAGGAAGTTGATCTAGAAACTCCTTTCCAGTACCTCAGAGCTTCCATGCCTCAATGGCAAGATCTTAGCACTCAATGACAGGTTCTCATCATTGGCCTTTGATCAAATGATTTCACGAGTGTTTGACTTCGATTCCTTATTCACTCTTCTTGAATTGCACTGATAGTACCTTGAGAGGCATTAACATTATGGGTGGTTTCTCTTACGCTTATTAATGGTTCACATCATTGACCAGTAATCAAGCGAATTTCTAACATGTTTGACTTCAACACATCTATTCACATGTTAGAATTTGTACTTTGATAAGGTCGTGTTAGAGCACAAGACCCTGGGCACAGATTACAAAATCCTAAGTTGCGAGGAGCGATGAGTCATTCATGATTATATACATGCTTCTTTAGATGGATGGCTACGACCATGCCATGGGTATCATTTTTTATCCCCTCAGTCAAATGGCTGCATCCATGCTGAGGATTCATGCATATAATCCTTTTTTTGATGAATAGTTGCACCTAAACCATGGATTCATGCATTCTTATATGCCTCTCTTGTTTATCAAGCATGACTATGAGTTCAGATATGTGTATGTATGTTTGACTTGCCGATTTTCCGATCACAATATTCGTTCCTTGCATCTACTCGCAAAGCATTTCACCCCTCACTCTTGTTAAGCCTTCATGCTTTAGGGGGCATCTATTACACAACATTTTTCCACTGTCCTTGTACTCCCCGTTCCTTGATCTTGGAGAACCTCTACAGTAAACCCTGTGTACTTCCCTATCATGAAGAACGTATCTCTGATTCACTTTCCATCTGCAAAGCATTTTCCCTTTACATCATTTCTAGAGATACTCCCTTTAAACTCCGTTTTAAAGGCTGGCGCTATCCCTCAGTTTCTTCCCTGCACTGATTTGCTGAGAATAACAATGAGAGCCATGCCGATCAATGTTGTTATCCCTTGATTATCCATGCTGATCATGTTCTGGAAAGTTTTTAAAAATAGAGTCGAAGATTCTAGATCTAGAAGATTTGTCGGTGGAGGTCTAGTAAATGGTTAGTCGAGATAGAGATGAGAGAGATTGCTTGGGCTCCTTTCCCCTATTAAAAAGGAACTAACCCAAGAGATAAGGCTTCCTCCCATCATAAGAGGAACCATATCCCCTCTCTCATGCCTATACAGTTCCCTGCTATTCCCACCTCTGCTAGTTTTGGATGCAGCTCGGATTAAGCTTAGAAGTTTGGAGAGCTTGATAGTCTTAGCTCTTAGTTTATGCTTGTTAAGAGCTTGTTAAAGGGATAATATCTTGTAGAATTTTTTGGTGTGAACAAGAATAAAGAGACCTTAAACTCCCATGATTGAGGTGTTTGAGGAGATGTTAGAGTGATGCTTGGGATTCAGACCCATCGAAGGAAACCTGCAACACTAAGGTGAAGGTTATACTTTTCTTTTTTTCATATTAATACAACTGATATTTTGTTTCCTTTATCAATTGCAATACTCTATTTGGTAGCTTAAGACTCCTTAGCCTCTTAAGTAGATTGAACTCTATTGTATGCTATCATGTGTGCACTGGTTTCTTGTCTATTTGTTTCAGGTGCCTGATTAACAAGTAAGGAGTTGATCTTTGGAGCAAAAACAAAAGGACATCATCGAACAAGGATAACTGATACAAGAGGTAGGATCTTATCCATTCTCAATCTAAGGGAACTTATATCAATTTGTCTTGTTTATGGCTATACTCTCTCCCCAGGGCTAGAGGGATTGTCTTTGTCCATAAAGAGAATCTTCCTAAACCACAGTAACCAACACGAGAAGGAAAATGTTAATAACTTATACAACACATTTTCATAAATATATGTATTAGAACAATTGAATGAGTTCAATTGTTTAACACATGTTAAAGTAACATGTATTACAAGTGTTCAAGATTAATCTTACAAATAGTTACAACATGTGAGAAAACGTGTTGTTGTGTTATCAGGCTTTTGAATTAAGTGAAAGTTCCAAGACAAATTGATACACCATACATCACTAACCCCATAGGTGGGGTGTTGGAGCCACTAATCTCTCCTCAAAGAAAATATTACAAACTCTCAAGGCTATGTGGGAGGAGCCAAGGTGAAAAAACCTTTTGCATGTATAAACGAGGGGGTATTTATAGCCAAGGGTAAAATTGGCCCTTGTGATTGCTCGAATCCCTCATGATTATTTGACTTATTTGACTCTTTAGCTTTACATGACTCTTCGTATGACATGTGGGTCTCTTGGACTTCCCCATTAAATTGAATTGATTTACACGGTATTTGCCACAGTAGTGATGTGGTGAACATGGCTCATGACATGACTCGACATGACAGTGCTGGTATGTTCATGATGTTGTTGATGTGAATGTCGAGCTACAGTGCCGCTAAGTGACGAATGTCCTCTTGGTGTATCACAACTTCACCTCTGCGTGGCAAGGTGTGTAGAGTCCTCGATGGTTATTGGGTTCTCTTGATGTTACATGTGCACGTTGCTCCTCGCTCGTACTTTGGCATGCTTGACATGTAAACCCACTCACGAAAATATTTCCTGGCATGTTCGTTCGTCCTTCCATCCATGAACACATCCTTGCATGTTTGTTTTTTCGTACGTCTGCGAACACATATTCGAATGGTCATCTGTTCGCGAACACATATCCTTGTAAGAATCGTTCATTTGTCCGTTCGTGAACACGTCCTTTTTCATGTACTCTCCTTGTTCATCCCATTTGGCGTTGGGTAATGTTCGTTCATGTGCCTATATCTATACTCATTCATGACAAGGTAACATCAAATCCATAAACCTCCTAATCTACCATGATTCATGATCGTTCACTTTCGGATGCAGGTGACCAGGAGAGAGGACAAGGATGCGAAAATATGAGAGGAAAGTTTCAAGCTGAGATGCGAGCTCTGGGCACTGTTGGTGAAAATTGCGCAGAGATCATTGGGGGACTAAGATGCACAATGCAGATCAGCAACGACTATCCGCAGGATCTGGCTCGGATGGAGGGAATATCTGCGCAATTTTTGGAGGGAAGCAGTTCGTGTTGCAGAGTGCCATAGGAGAAAAAATTGTGCAATTCTTGGAGGGAGCTGGTTGTGGGCTTTAGGAAGCTTGGCAGAAAAATTGCATAATTCCTTGAGGGAGTTGGCAGTGGGTTGCGGGGTTGTTGGAGACAAAAATTGTGCAATTATTGGGAGGCTAACTCGCTGAAAACCTCTGCACATTTTCTTAGATGTGCAAGATGATGGGCTACTATGGGGCTCGCTCATGAAATTTGCACATTTTTTTGGGTGAGTAGCCGACTGGCTGACTGGGTGTCTGGCTGGAAAAACAACAAATTTTTTTAGGGGAGATAGGGATGGACACTTAGTGTCTGTTTGGCCTGTTTGTGTAGTTTCCTCAGTTAGTGGAGCATGAATAGTCTACAGCCTCTGTGCAATTTTTGAGGGGAGTGAGTCCTGGGGTCACTACGTAGTCAAACTCTTCGGTTGACTAGCAGGAGGGTTCCTTGATCAGCGTGCGGGCAACACAAATTGAAAGGGATTGTTGGACACTTCTGCATTGTTCTGGGTAACAGTTAGTTGAGTTGATTGTAGGGTGGAGGTCCGATTGTTAGAGGGTGATCTGGGCATGGAAACTTCAACAAAATGACTAAGTGTGTGAGTGAGCAAATTTGTGCATACGTGACCTTGCGAACACACACTCAACATAACTTGATGACAAGATGCCTCAAACCATCAAGACAACATATTCTCAACATGACTGAACGATGGTGCGAGCGAAAAGCACGACACTTGTGATGGATTGTTGAATGACCACGATGATTCTTGCATGACAGTGCATACAACTTCATGTGAGTGCAACAAATTTTTACATGGTGAAAACAACATGTACACATGAAGCAAAGACCTTGTGCACAACTAGAACATGGTTGCAAGCATGACATTGTGACCAACATGCAACAAGCTGTCTGTTGAAAGTTCAAGAAAAGAGGGTGCAAATACTCAACATGAGCCCACGGGGTGAGCCTGAGTGATTGCAAACATCAAGTAAAAACTCAAGGGAGGCTCCAAAATTGGATGCGGGCCAAAATTTTGGAGGGTGTTCCAGCCCCTACAACACAAGGATGGGTCCAGTTTCCTATCAGCATGTTCTGCCAGCAAGAATAAAAGTTCATGATGTATTTCATATGTCTTTATTAAAAAAATTATGTACATGATCTAACTCACATTATCAATTGGAATGTGGTATAGGTAGAACTAGAAGGAAAGTTCTTGGCAAAACCTCCATGCATACTAGACTAGAGGGAAGTCATGCTCTAGAATAGAGTTATAGACTAAGTCAAAGTTTAGTGGAAATGCTTTAGCCCAGAGGAGGCACCTTGGTAATTGGAAGATGCTTTTAAAGAAGAATATCCTTATTTATTTTGGGATTGAGTTGAAGTCCAAAGAAAACACTAATATGGTGTCAAACTCAAGTGGGGGAGGATGTGATATCCCCTGACTTAGTCTTATTTGTGAATATTGTATACGTCAAGTGTGTTGATGTTGTGACCTTAAGACTTAAATGGAACTGATTTATCAATATTTTTCTAATGATAATTACTTTATGTAAATATGTTTTACTAAGTTATTAATAAAAATTTGGAAAATAATATTGAGGCTGCAAATGGCTAAAGAGAAGTTATGGACTGCAAGCTAGTGGTTGGATTTATTTACGTTTGGATGATGTTAGACCTAGGCATCTAATCTGAGGATTAGATTAATAAATTATGAAAAAATTATTGATCAATAATTCTCCTAGAAAGACAAGATGTTGTCTTAGGATCTAGCTGGAAGAGTGGAGCTCATTAATGAGCAAAGTAACTTCCCTCCATGTAATGGATAAGGGACTTAGAGGTAGTTACTAATTTCCAACATAATCCCAATAAAGGGACTTTTGTCCTATATTGTAGTTAGACACACACATTGTCGAACTGGAGTGAGGAAGTAAGGTGGATAGAAAGGATAAGGAAGAAATTTTATGCTAACTTGCAGCCCATTGAAGGTTAGGGGGACTCATCTAGGAGGAAGAGTCAAGTTTGGGATGAACATTGCAACTCCAACATTATTTTTAGAATAAATTGACAAGTTGGTATACTTATTAGTTTGTACTTCTTTTCTTTTAGTTGATATATGCTAAGTATATTATTATTGAAGACGTGTAGGAGGAATTTTGTCATAGTTTATAAGTTCTCTTAGTACACAAGCAAATGAAAAAGAAAATAGAATTGTACTACATAAGAATTTTTTAAAATGTAGAGGTACTTCGTGTAAACATAGAGTAATATTGAACATGAAACAAATATTTGAGAAAGAAATATGTATTATCACTTACCATGTAAAGAATGTTTATATTAATTTGGGATAAACATTTATTTCTAAATTCATTCATAGTTCAGTGTATGTGCAATCATGGAAAAAAATAATTATATTAGAGATTTATATGTTTAAATTAAAAAATGATATAGTCTATATAGGGTATGTTAGTAGCATCACTTTTTTGTAGACAACCATAGTTTATAAACTAATATAAACATAAAATAAATGAATACCAAAGATGTGGCCAAGATGGCCTAATATATTAGAGAACAATAAAATTGTCTACAAGAAAACTTAGGAAAAATAGAGTATAATAAAGTCAGTGAGAAAATAAGGGGTTGTATCTAAACTCTATAGTTTTAGATATAATAGAAAAGAACCCATTAGTGGATAGAATTATCATAAAAAATTTATTATAATATTACATCAAAGCTTGCAATCCTAAAAGCTATCAAGAACATATGATGGAATTTTTGAAATAGCATGGAAAGAGAAAAATATTACAGGTTATATAAAATAAGGGAAAAATCCCTCCTGGGTTATCAACAAAGGAATTCAACATACAATGTTATTTATAATGAAAATAGTTGTTAACTAGAATAGTCGATTGAGACCTCTTTTATAATTCATGACAGAATAGTGTTCAATGACTAAAGGCTTGCAACCTTGGTCATGTTAATAATACAAGCAAGATAAATTCCATGAATATTTAAAAAAAATACGCTCAAGGTAAAAACCCATAATAGCTTCCATGAAAATTAATTTAGACTTAAAAACTTTGGTGTCTCAGTATTTAGTGAGAGAATTAGCAAAGTACATAAGAAGTTACTAGAAATTACACATTTTGTCGACTTGTAAGGAAGAAAGTTTAAGTTCGTTAAGGGACATGAAAATTTTCCATAATTAATATAAGCACCAAGAGTCTGTGTATCTGAAAATGTCTGAAAACACAAAGTGTGATCCAGGTGTATATTGGTGGTCACTCTCCTATTCCACTTGTACCCCCACCATTGTTTCTTTTAGTTCCATTAATTGTAGCACAATTTAGTATTTTTGGAAATTTTTCAGGTCCTGAACTTCCAGAGTCGTTTTGAGGCCCAAAATGATGTTTTTTCTAGAAAATGGAAAAACCCATATTTTGTGGTATGGATTTGCAGTCAAAAGTTGTATTCCTTATATATATCCTTATAATGAGGTATCATACGTATCAAATGAAGATTGTATTCCAAAGTTATGACCCAGAGAAGTTGATGTACCAATTTATCCAAACAAGGCCCGCAACTTTTGGTACTTCATCTCTTAGGGTTAGGTTTTTGGATGTTTAGGGTTTTCCATTGCTTCTCAATAATAAGTAGGTCTTCGAGCCTCATTGTAACACGTTTCAAAAGGAATGTAGCCACCACATCTCTTCTAAGAGATAAGTTACCATTGCCTGAGCTAGTTTATTTCAATTTTACATGTAAACAATTTTCAGTATTTTGTTATTAATGAATTGAAGTTATGTTTTCACTATATATGTATTTCATTGTTCCTTCATAAATCTAGATTAGTGGTATCATAGTGGTATGATCTTTCTTTCTTTTTCTATGCATGTCTTCAATGAGGTCAACGCATAAGGAGTTGGGACTTGAACTGGTTGAGCCCTTGTAAGATCTTCCCCACCAACACTAATGACCTCCCTTGGTGGAAGAAAAGAAATATGAGGGAGCCAAGATCATATCAAACTATTTCTTGAAGAAGCCCTTGAGTGTAAAAGGAATGAGATGATGGAAAACTTTGCTCATATCCTTTGGGAGGTGACCACCGGTGATGCATCTTCATCTAGTAGTCACTTTGGATGCATTGCCCCCTTCAAGGTACAAGTGAACTTTGATATCCCTATAGGTGAAGGTCAAATAGATGCATATGTTTAGATAAATGGTTGAATCTATTGGGAGGTTATTTTTCGCTTCGTATTTTCTTTGATAGGGAGAAGATTACTTTTGAATTGCTTAAGTTTTCCTCCCATGTCAAGGAGTGGTGGAAAACTTACTATGAGAAAAGGGCCGAGGAACCCTCTGTGTTTACAACTGCCCCCTCTTAGAACTATTTCTGAGATATTGTCAAGGAAATTTATTACCCCGTGGGGAGCTATGAGGATAAGTACATACACTGGAACACACTATGATATAAAAGAGACCAAGATGTGCATGAGCTCACAAATATTTTTTATACTCTATGCACCAGTTGGGTATCAAGGACTCTGGGTGAAATCTGGTGCTCAAGTATTGTGGCTGTTTGCAAAAATACATCTACGAAGAAATGGAGTTCCTGGACATATCCTTGCTTGGTGCAACATATTGACAAAATACCAAGATTAATCGAAAAATAAAACAAAATAAGTGTGACTTTGGATATGTGAATCAGAAGCAAGGAAAGAGTGCCCCCAACTACAAAATAAAGGATAGAGCCAAGGTGGAGCAACCTAGGACAACCCATCAAAGTTGTAATCAAAGAATGACAAGACAAAGATGAAGAAGGACACAAGAAAGTGGTGTGAGTTCCACAAGATCCCCACTTAATATACAAAGAGAGTCACACCATGCAGTCATTAGTGGTTGAGCTGAAAGATTCAAAATTTGATGCATGTTCATATGCTGAGGCAAAACCTCACAAGGGGAATGACAAGGGGAAGAAGATTATTGATGTAGAACCCATTACCACTGTTGTAACCACCAAAGTCCAGAACATTGATCCTGAATATACATAGGAGGGGGAGTGTCTCTTCCACTCACAAATGTGGGTGAAGGGTTCTTTGCTGCAAGTCATTGTCGAAAACTGGAGCCAAAAGAACCTCATTTCAACAAAGGTCATGAAGTGGTTTGGCCGACCAACCACACCACACATTTGTAAGCCATCACATGGCTTCACTAAGGATGAGATCTCCATGTCAGCCAGTACTTCTGCCTTCCCTACAACATCAAGCCCTTCACAGATGAGGTATTGTGTGATATTGCTCCTCTTGAAGTTTGTGTTGTATTATTAGGCCAACCATACTTGTGGAAGTGTCATGTTGTGTGTGAGTCTAGGACTCACACTATTATTATTACTATTGGAAATAAGTTATACAGGATACCAGAGGTAGCCCTACCTACTTCCATCCCTTTGATCTCTGCTAACCAATGCAGTAAGATCATCTCCCAAATCGGGAAATTTATTTTCTTTCTTATTCACTCTCAAAGTAAGAGGAAGATTGTGTCCACATCCATGGCCCTTGAGAAGGCTTCCTTCATGTAGTAGAAGTAGGTGGATAAGGTCGTAGAAGAATATTGGGATATATTCTCCTCATTCATAGCGGTACCCATACACTGTTAGGTCAAGCATTCAATCGATCTCACTCCTCATGCACATCTACCTAATGGGCCAATATATTGTCACTCCATTACGGAAAATGAAGAGATCAAGCAGAAAATCCAATCATTACAGCAAAAAGGGCACATATGACCAAGTTCCTCACCCCGTGGGAGCTCGATGTACTTTTACGAAAGAAGGATGGGACTTGGAGGCTATGCATTGATTATCAAGAACTAAACAAAATCATTGTTAGAAATAGGTATCCAATCCCACAAATTGATGAACTTTTGGACTAGCTCAAGGGGGCCAAGTATTTCAACAAGATCGATCTAACGTGTGGTTATCACTAGGTTCCAATAGAGCTCACAGATGTATGGAAGACCACCTTCAAATCAAAGGAAGGCCCTTTTGAATGGTTTTCCATGCCCTTCGGGTTGAAAAATTCCACTACTACTTTTATGAGGTTGATGAATGACATCATGCGACCTTTCATCGACTTATTCATGTTTATTTACTTGGATGACATCCTCATCTATATCAAGAGTTGGGAAGAACACTTATAACACATTCAACAGGTCCTTCAAACCTCGTGGTAGCACAAACTATGTGCCAACTTGGAGAAATGCACCTTTGGCATGAGCCAAGTCGAATATCTAGGTTACATCATAGATGAGAAAGGCATGCATGGGGATTTGGCTAAGATCCAAGTCATTCAGTATTTCCCAACCCCAACCACTCTAACGGAGCTTCGTTTCTTTTTGGGCCTTGCAAATTTTTATTAGAGGTTCATGTTGGGATTCTCCCATATCACTTGGACCTTGAGTCATATTACCAAGGAAGTGTGAAAGGAAATGTTTCCTGGTCTGAGTACCAATAGAAGACATTTGTTGAATTGAAGCACCGCATATGCTTTGCACTTGTACTCACATTTCCAGACTTGCAACAACCATTTGAAGCTAAGATAGATGCCTCTGACTATGGTATTAATGCAGTCGTCACCCAGCATAGGCATCTAGTAGCTTATCAGAGTGAGACACTTTCTAATAAAATTTGGAAGTACCCCACCTATGATAAAGAGATGTATTCTATCGTGAAATCTTGAAAATGATGGAAACATTATATTATGGGGAAGGAGACATTCATCCACACCGATCACCAACCTCTTTAGTTTATACAAACACAAGGGAAATTGTAGAATGATCACCATCAAAAGTGGTCTACGTATCTCCAACAATTCCACTTGAACATTAAATACAAAAAGGGAAGCACCAATGATGTTGCAGATTTCCTTAGTCGACCCCTAGTTGCATCACTGACTAATTTTCTCAACCCTTGTGGTCATGAGACCTTTGGATGGCCGCAACTATACAAAAATGATCCAAAGTTCACCACTACATACCAGATGCTAGTGGATGGAAAGAAAGTTCATGCTTTCCACCTCTAGGACACAATATTATGCTACTTGGGCCACCTTTGTGTTCCTTTATGCGAGCATGCCAAGCTGATTTGGGAGGTGCACTATAGTCAGGTCACAGAACACTTTGGTGTGGAGAAAAATATGGTCATACTATAGTACTTTTATTGGAAAAAACTTTGACAAGATGTTGGAAAATATCTCAGATCTTGCACTGCCTATGCCATCACCAAGGAAACCATCAAGAAGAAAGGCCCGTACACTCCTCTGCCTTCTCCCAGCTAGCTCTGGGAATCCATCTCCATGGAATATCTGGCTGGCCTGCCTTCTACAAAGCATGGTAATGATTGTGTATTTGTGGTCATGGACATATTTTCTAAGATGGCTCTATTGGCGACCTGCAAGAAGAGTATTATAGCAGAGGACACTACCAAACTCTTCTTTGAATGAGTCTGGTTACATTTTGGGGTCCCACAGACCATTATATTAGATCAAGATAGCAAGTTCCTAAGCACATGTTGATCAAGCCTCTGGACACTATTGGACACCAAGCTCACCAAGTCAACTGCATTCCATCTCCAAACCAATGGCTAGACAGAGGTCGTCAACAAGATGATAGTGCACATACTGTACATGTACAATTCTAAGAATCCATGAACATGGGATGAGAGCCTTCCCTATGTGCAACACAACTATAACAGAGCTCTGCATAGCTTGATTTGTCACAATCCCTTTCAAGTGGGTTTGGGATTTCAACCATTGTGTCTTATTGATGTTTCCTTGCCTCATGCGACTACACAGACAAAATCCACACATGTAGAGTCCAAGGTGTATAAAGTGACCAGGTATATTGAATGCATCTACTGCATATTCTAGTAGGTTCATGACATATTGGAAAATTCAAATGCCAAGTACAAGTAGTGACATGATCAACATTGAGTGCCACACAAGTTTCAGGTGGGTGACAAAGTTTGGTTGCATTTGTAGAAATAACGCCTTACCACAACCCATCAGAAGCTCAGAACACTCTGATATAGGCCCTATACCATCTTGAAGGATGTGGGAGACAATTATTTTGAGTTCAACATTCCCCCATTACTTGGCCTGCACCCAATGTTCAATGGGTACCACCTTCGACCATATTTTCCACCATTAATGGACACATCAGACATTGCAAAAAAACTCACACCTAAAGAGATAAACCCGTACTGCATGGAACATACCACGCCTGATTGGATCATGGAGACGCAGATCAATAACACTCATTAGCAGAATTTCCAACTGTATCGGGTTGCCAAAGCTGACCAACTCCTACACCAAGGCAAGTGGCTCACCAGGGACCAAGTTCAACATAAGTTTCTCCATCTCATGGAGGCACTCAACACAATGGGTACAATTGCTTCCTAAGAAAGAAGGACTGATCTAGGAATTTATTGGTGGCCACCCACCTATTCCACTTGGATCCCCACCATTATTTTTTTCAATTCCCTTAATTGTAGCACAATTACTATTTTTGGTCATTTTCGGATCTTGATTTCCAAAGCCATTTTTAGGCCCTAAATGATTTTTTTTTTTTTGGAAAACGAGAAAATATATGCATTATAATGGGGCTTTGTAGTTGAAATTTGTAGTCCTTAGATAGATATTTCTAACAATGTATTGTATGCATCAAATGAAGATCATGTGCCAAATTTATGACCCCGGGAAGTTGATGTACCATTTTACCCTAACGGGGCCGACATACTTTTGACACTTCATCTCCTAGGGTTAGTTTTTTGGATGTTTAGGGGTTTCCCTTGTTTCTCAATAATAAATATGCCTTTGGGCCTCATTGTAACACAGTTAAGAAGGCATGTAACTCCCACATTTCTTCTAAGAGATAAGCTACCATCTAGTGAGCTAGTTTATTTCCATTCTGCATGTAAATAGTTTTCAATACTATGTTATTAAAGAATTGAAGTTTTGTTTTCATTATATCGCTCTATTTTTGTTTATATTTGTATTTCATTTCATTCCTTCATAAATCTGGATCAAATTATGAGTTGGGGCATATTAAAAGAAAATGTTTTCAAAATAAAAACCAGAAGACAAATTGAGTAAGGATTATACCTGAGAAAAGAAAAAAAGGAACATGTCTGAAAAAACCGATATCCTCTACCTACAATAGAGGTGAACTCTGTCAAAAACATTTTCAAAAGCATACCCAGTTAATAAATTCAGGTAGGGCTAAAACTCTAATGAAAGAGGAAAAGTTCCACAATTGGAGGTTTAGCCATGACCGAATATTTACATACATGGCTATGGTGAAAAGAAATATGTCAAGATTTAACCATGATCGTACAAAGACTATGGTGTGTTAGATTTTTAACCTATAAACCCAAAATTCATAAAGTAACCAAGAAATAAACCAGGAACACAAGTAAAGTAATGGGGTTTTTAATTACTTTGAAGGAATAATACTATATTACCTTCTGAAAATCAACTCTATGTTGAGAATGAACCCTTTCCTAGAGGAGGACATAAACAACTCCATATCTTTGTGTTAAATCTGCACATATAAAACAAAAATGGTAATTCAAAACCCTTCTTTTTCTGAAAGATACAAAAAAATGTTGCTTACAGAGAAGAATGGAAAACAAGGTTTTACCTGGAAAGAGAATGGAACAAAAACATTTTTTGTAACAAGTTTCATTAAAATGCAAGCCAGTTGAATAAATTACCTCACCTGTGATAAAGACTGAGAAGAATCTCTGTATCATAACCTACAACTCCAAGAAAAATAAATAAATGGATAAATTAAACCATACAAGAAAGAAACAAAAGAAATGTACAAATATCAAAAGAAATAAATGACTTTGTTCATGCTTGCTTGGCGAGGTTGAGCTACAATGTATCTCCACCGAAGGTGAAGGGTTTAAGGTTGGAGGAGAATGATAATTACCATTATTCATAGCCTAGTGGAGATCGATGAGTTGAATAACCTTGTGGCAGTGCAGAGTGAATCTTTATCAGAAAAAACAAAAAGGAAATGACCTAATAAAATAGTGGAGGTAAGGTCGATAATTCCAAAGCATAAACCCTAGTATTTATCACCATTGGAGTGAGGATATTAAATCATAGTTGTAAATTGAAAGTCCACATTTTACCAAATGAAGTCACGCAAGGCCGGGTGGGAGGAGATCTACGTGGATCATTAGAAATGATACATGTGGATAAGCAGGGTCCACACAATTGAATTCATATGACATTTGTAGAGTGTAATCCCCACGATTGAATTGGTATGCCAATTATAGAGTGTATCAAATCTTGGTAAAATGGTGTGTTATTTATATTATAATGTGAAGCTCAAAATATTGAATCTCATGGTGGCCATTGGTAGGGCACATCAAACCATATAAGTTTTTAAAGATTAAAACATAGAATACATCAAACCACACCATATACCTTGGCATAACATTTAAACTAACATGACTTAGAAATTTGTCATAAAGGAACGAAGAGGAGGAAGAAAACCCATAAGTCTTATAGTAATACTTTTACAAAACAATCTAAGGATCAAAGCTTGCAATGATTCATTAAAGGGGTGTTTATTTTTGTATAAAATTTCTACCTTGGATATAAAAGTAAGTTTAAGCCTACTATATATGTATAAGTGAGCGATAGAATGGATTAAGAGTCCCCATATCAAACCTTGGGAAATGTAAAAGGAAAGTTTAAATGAAATTCTAATGAGATGAATGTAGCGGGGGGAATTAAAATTAACTTGTATTCAAATACTATGAATGAAAAACTTGGTCAATAAATTGTTGGAAATAATACTGAGAGGGGGGGGGGGGGGG
>APFE030889625.1:272039-284719 GCA_000404065.3 Pinus taeda | reverse complement strand
TGTACTGGTGCAGTCCTTTACCAGTATGCAAGCTTCTACCTGCAGAAGGCTACAACCTTCTTAGCTCTTGTACTAGCCGTTCCATTTACTAGTACGTAGGTGCTGGCCTACTTCACTCGTTTTCCAACTACTCCTGGAAGGGAGCTACAACCCCCTGGCTCTTGTACTGGCCAATATGTTTACCAGTACGTAGGTGCCAGCCTACAATCATCCAGGGACCATGTTTCATTAATTTTCATACTGGATCCATGAAGCACAACATCATAATCTGAATCACCACTCTCTGAATCACCCAATACTAAAACACTGAAAACAACACAGTCTACATAACTCTGCAACAACAACCAGATCCAATAGCAACTTCAAATATCATACTTCATACTCTATACGCTACTTGGATGAACCCAGCCTACGTGTATACGCTCTTTTACCAAAGACAACCTGCGTACAGATCTGCAAATTCAACCTCATAACTTTGCAGCTATTTCAGACATCATAACAACCCATATCATAACATTCATAAACATGTGTCAATAGATCTAGTCTATCCATACTCAACCCATATAAAGATAATCATTCCAAGCCTTGAGATCCCAATCCATCATTCATCATCCTTCACATGAGTGCCTCCTTGGTTCAGATCAGACAAGGCATCACCAACCCATAACCAGCATCTAGATCTCACACTTTATCAGATGTTCATCACTTTCTCACCCTTGCACTACACTTGGCCTAATGAACTTCTCCTTATATAGGTTTAGGCTTCTCTCAATACCATGGTTCAAAACCATGTAGAAACAATACCATGAACCCAATACTTGGGGTCATCACTTCATAACAAATACCATGGACCAATACCACAGACCAAAACTTAGTTTTCCGACATGTACGCGCCTTTCCTTCTGTGAACCTGCGTGTGTACGTATACGCGCCTTTTTCTCTGAATACCCACGTATATACGCACTTTCTTTACTTCCAACCTGCGTATATATCTCTCTTTACCTGCTGCTATGATCTGTCCTCTGAGTGAGTTGCCATCACCTGTATCATTCCTCTGAGTGAGTTGCCATCAAGGACAACACCTGAATCATAATGCCAACATAAATAAGTCAATATCATTGTGTTAAGTCATAATCACGTGGAGTACTGTTTTAGGAATGTAATTTAGTCAATAAGATAATTTTCTAGGGTGTGTTTTTGGAGGTTCATTACAACATTCTATTGACTTGTGCAATAAGACAGCCACACCAACCCCCTGCAAGAATGGAGAAAAATAAGTGAAATAGGAAGAAATAGGGAAAATAGAAACTACCCAGACACTACAAAAAGATTTAAATTACAAAGTAAAAATAAAAAAAAAAAGGAAAATTAGTTTAGGTTTGAGTTTGATATCATGCCTCTATTTCTAATGATAACTAAAAATTTTCAATGTTTATTAAATCCTGACCAACCACCCAGTATTTATAATTGAAAGACTGTATTCGAGGACCTCGTTTCTTAAATAGATAAGGTTATCTACAGAATTTATCGGAGAGGTGCTCTACAACCTAACATTGGGGGAGATGTTCAAGCATAAATGTTTATAAAATTTAATATTTAACATAAACATTTAACAGTTATATGTCGGCTTAGTACGTGGCACTCACACCACAAGAACTCGAGACACTAAATATTTCAAGGCTATCAACCTCTGCTAGAAAATTAAGAACATATTGGGAAAGCTACTTATGGAGCACAATGCAGAGTACAACATATTCTACTGCAAGTAGATTCCATGCAAGAATAGATTAAACAACTAGACAATAAAGTCTTAGTTGTGACCAGAAATATAGAAAGGTTTGAGTTTCAGTACCCAACAACACCCCTATTCAAGTACTTTGTACATTTTTCTCCTTGTAGTTAGGTTTTATATGATGTGTTTTTAATCTCTTTTCGTAATGGAATATTTGACTCTTCCAAATTTAGGTATAAACATTTAATATTTTATATCATAGATATAGACTTCTCAAAACTAATACTACTTCAAAAATATTGCGGAAAAACACTCTTTTATTACAAATTGTATAATTTCCATAATAAAAAATCACTTATCATTTTTATTCACCAATTTAATTTAAAATAAATCAATTAAGTTTTAAAAAATATTAAAACATATATTTTAAACATGTAACATTTTTATTCACTAAACTAATTTAAAATAAATTAAACAGAAAAACAAGAAGAATGGAAAAACAAGAAGAGGAGAAGCTATTATGTATTTGAAGCGAATAGAGCAATCAATGTAAACTGAGAATTATAAAATATATTCTCAATATTCCTACTCGATTAAAAAAGCCTGGTTAACTTAATAATACCATCGAAGGCTTCGATCCATCTTCGTCTCGTGAATTTGTTAATATTTCATTATACTGTCTTTGTCTCTGGGCCTGGCATTCTTTCACCAGCTCACGAATTGGATCAGAGGGCTTCGATCTGTAACATCGAGACATTTGTGAAGAAGAACTTGGAAAAGAAGTTGCATCGACTGAAATGATGGTTTTCATTGAGGAATTGTTGAACGAGGGTTTGCATCGACTGACCAAAATCGAGGAAAATAAGGATAGCGATATTATACAAGGGTCAAAGTCTTGATTATTTACTGTCTTTGTCTCCAGAACTAGGTTTATTTCTCTATCTCGTGAATCAGACCATTTGGTTTCGATAATATTTGTATTCGGGCATGGCTTTGTAATCTCTACGATTAGATTATCACTATATAAATAGATCCTCAGTGATCTCCTTGTTTAATATTATATAAGGGTCGAAGTCTTGATTAGGGATTTACTGCCTTCGTCTTTGGACTTGGCATTCTTTCACCAGCTCGCGAATTGGATCAGTGGGCTTCGATCCGTGACATCGAGATCTTTGTGATTTTTCCAAATACTTTTCCAATCTTTTGCAGTGTCAACCATTCATCATTCCAGATCCGATTCGGTCTATGGGTTGCAATGGGCATGTGCAGTCTACAGTCCGGTTTGCTGATATCAGGTGCACACATTCCTTATCTTTTTCTAGTACACATTTTCTCATATATTTTCAAGTATGAATAATTCACCACAACTACCAAAGATTACCAAAGGTAGACCTAGCACAGATACTCTACAGGGCCTTTATGAGTATATAGATTCTTTAGAGAAATGTAGAGAAGAAAGAGAAATCAAGCTACAAAGAGAGTTAGAAGCCATGCTGGAAAATAAATTCACATCTCTTGAATTCAAGATCCAAAAACAAATAGAAAATAAAATAGAACTATTGGAGAATAAAATGGAGGCAATGGAGACTAGGTTGCAAGTTATAGAAAAAAAAGCCAAGATACGAACCAAGCATCCCAGCAAGGACATGTTGATACTTTAGAGAGTCTTAAAATTAAGGACATGATTAAAGAACTAGAAGAAAAATTTAACAGCTGCCTCACCCCAAATAGTGTGGCGGATAAATTAGATATCAAACCAATTAATGATGAAATAAATAAAAAAAATTAAAATAAAATAAATAAATAAAAAATCATAGAATTAGACCATGAACGTAACAAAAGGGCCTTGAATCTTATAATATTCGGTTTGAAAGAGGAGGTAGAAGAGGATACTTTAGCCATAGCCCAGACATAATTACATAATAGATTACAAATTATACAACGTGTCTCATAGAAGCAACGAGGTTGGGGAAATTAACTGACAATAAAGGAAGGTTGATCCGAATAAAGGTGATCTCTACTCACCATAAGTATGACATACTTAGTAAAACCTCAAGTCTAAGAGGAACATGAATATTTATAAATGAATATCTCATTCAAGAAGATCAAGCAGAATTAAGAAAGGAGGTTCAAAAGGTAAAAGAAGCTAGGAAGGAAGGAAAATGGGCAATAATGAGAAATAGAAAAGCCATTATTCGAGATAGAAACCAAAAAGATAGTAATAAATAGCAATTCAAGATGCTCTGAATTATTTCTTGGAACTGTCGAGGCTTTCCATGGAACAAAGGCCCCAAGCTAAGTTGGATCTCGAATGATGTTGATATTATGTTGCTTGTTGAAACTTGGGAGCACGAAGAATCTAAGGTCCCTAACATAGATGGCTTTGCACTATGGTCTACCTGGAACAAGCAATCGTCCCGTAGAGGCATTTGGGGTATAGCTTGTTACATTAATAAGAACATCTCCCCCCATGATACAATTTATAAAAACAACCCTTACAACCAATATAGTTAGATAGAGATTAATGACATTAATGATAAAAAGATCTACATAGAAATCTGTTATTTCCCCCCCCATCAATTCTAACTTCTATAAGAAAAAGAATCTAGATAAAAGTAGTCCTTACAATGGTTTAGAGAATAATATTTATAGCCTAAGGAATGAAGGTAATATCTTTTTAATGGGTGACTTTAATGCTCGAACTTCAAGCAACCAAGATATTATTCTAAGCATCATTCCAACCCTAATCCTCTTTGGTTAGACGAAGACCTTACTTTGGCTAGCCGATACAAAAGGATCTTTGAAGACCTCGGGCAAGAATTTATTTGGGTCAGAGCTAGTCAAGGTTTGTAGTGCTCAGGATCTCATAATTTGCAACAAACTAAAGAAGTGGCCCAACTCTAGCCAGATGACTTGCATCCATGGGCTTGGTAGCAACGCGATAGATTATGTTATTTCCGATCTCCCTTTATACAATGAAATAATAAATTTTGACATCTTAAATGACCACGAGCCTAACTCTGATCATAGGCCTTTACTTATAACTCTCAATTTTTCCATGCATAGAGATCCCATATAAGATAATCCTTATAGCCAAAAGAACTTAATCTTTGATAGAAATAAAAACAATCTCTTTCTAAATTAAAAACTAATTTGCTTCCTTTATCTAGTATAGACAACATAGAATACCTCTATCATAATTTTACTACAACCATCTCATATTCTATTAACAAGTTCTCAATTGAAGTTTCAAGTAATAAAATAAATAGAAAAACCAACCCATGGTATGACAAAGATTGTAAAAGTACGAGGAGAGAAATTAAGGAAGTTGTTGATGAATCTCTTAAAATTGGCAAGATAAAAATATACAAAGCACTAACTAAAAGGAAAAAAGATAGTATATTTGTAAAAGACAAGAGAATCTTTTACACCTCTCTAAGGTAGCTTCTAAGAAATTCTGGAGGCAGATTCTAACTAGGAAAACTAAAGATAATAATAAAATTACTTTACACTACTGGAATTCCTTTCTTAAAAAGATCTATGAATCTCCAAATGTCATGGATAACTTTGAAACCCTGCTCACAACGAAATACATTTTCTCATTAGAAGACATTGATTTTAGGGTTAAAGGCCTGGTAAATGGGAAAGCTAAGGACATAGAAGGTTACCAGGTGGAAATCTTAAAAATTGGAGGTCATGTCCTCATCCCCCACATCCACAAGATTTTCAATCAAGCAGTCAAGAAAGGGTTCCCTAAACCATGGACTCAGAAACTCATTATTCCTATTTTTAAAAGTGGGGATACAAATAACCCCTCTAATTATCAGACAATTATGATCAGCCCTCTCTTAGCAAAGTTATATGTTATTATTTTGGAAAATAAGTTGAGCATATGACTTGAAAGTGAAGGTAAGTGAGCTAAAGGCCAAGCGGGTTTTAGAAGGTAGCACTCAACAACGAACCACCTCGTTACCCATCGGATTATTGTGGAGGAATTCTGCAATGATAAATCGATCTCTTTTGTTTCTTTGTGGACTTTAGAAAGACTTTTGATACGGTTCCTAGAAACAACCTATGGAATAGATTAGAAGAGCTAAAGGTTCCTTTCGAGTTGAGCGTTGCCACTATAAGGTTATACTAGAACGTAATTGCCAAGTTAAAGAGCAATGAGGGGTGGTCGAAAGATATTAAGGGTAATATCAAAGTTAAACAAGGTTTCCCCCTCTCCTCTACCCTGTTTGGAATTTACATTGACAAGCTAGAAGGTTGTTTAGGGGAAGCAGGTTGTGCTGGCACAATTTTAGCTGGGATGGTCATCACCCTCCTTCTCTATGCTGACAATATTGTTCTTCTCGCAAGGTGCCCATTTGAGCTTGATAAGCAACTTAGACTTCTTAAAGGTTTCTGCTCTACCATGGGTATGACTGTTAACACTGAGAAAACAAAAGTTATGATTATCAAATCCAAGGAAACTTACATTAATTTTATGAATGACAATAGTAACTTGGAGGAAGTGTCTTCTTACAAGTAACTAGGAATTGATATTCATCACAAGCTCAACTAGAACTATAGCATTGAGAAAAGGATTAATGGGTTGTGGAAAGCCTATTTTTGTCTTGAAAATAATTGTAAAACGACAAACCTCGCAATGTGTGATAGAAATAAGTTCCTCTTTTAAACTTTAGTCACTCCTATTATCTTATATGGATGTGAGGTTTGGGCCTACAAAATCTCTAGAGAATCCTAGAGAAAGATTGAGAAAATCCATAAGCGTTTTATAACGTATAACCTCAAAATTAAAAGCAATATACCCTATCCTATTCTCCTTATAGAAATGGGTCTTTCCACTATTGAGAGCCTAGCTATGACTAGGCTTCTATTGTACGAGCACAAACTCAATAACATAGGTGACCATAGACTTCCTAAGCTAGCTTTCAATTCCAACCAAAACCACCTAAGGCTCAAACGATGTTGGAATAAAGACACCAGGGCCTAGTTAAACCATTGGGAGATCGACGAGAATGTTGCATTGCAAAACATTAATAACATTAAAAACATTGTTACTTCTAAGTTTAAAGAAAAAATGTGGTGTGAGAAAGATTTAGCAGCTAAAATAAAATTAAGATATTATAAGGAGGTCATCAACCCCACCCTAGAAGATCAAAAGTATCTCTCTATTTTAACTAGCTCAAAGAAGAAAATTAATATAGCCAAGATTAGCATGAACTCTCATGAGATCCATCATGAAATGGGTCGTTGGGCAGTTCTTAAAACACCATGGATGGAATAACTACATTAGTTAAAATAAGAAAAAGCTCATTAACTAGAGGTAACCAAGACATTCCAACAAATTAGAAGTTAATAGACATTGTTTAAAAATGGTCATGTATTATTAAAACTGAAGATGTGAAAGATAAATGATATATAAAGTGGAAGAACTTTTGTAGAAATCAATTTAAGTCTAGAGAATCTAATAAGTAGTAGAGAATCGTTTTCAGCTATTGAATTGTATATCCCTACACAATATTATTAACTTTTGTTTGCTCTTGCACAAGAAGTGTCTAAACTAAAAGTTAAGTAAAAAATATGAATATTGATAGCAAACATATCCTTTTTCAATTAAAATTTTAAATACAACAACATGATATAGAAGCAAGATCATGGTTGACCTTCAAATTATATATATCCATAAGTTAGAAAGTATGGTTTTCATTTAATTTCAAGCTACTACTACTTGATAAATTTAAATTTTAAACATTAGGAAAAATGAGTTTTTGACATGATAATTGTTATTGGACATATGATACAAGGATATGAGAAAGGAGGGATTGTGTGAGAATCACTTATTGTGAGATATAGATTTATTTTGATATGATTTAGGGGTTTTTATGGATATATTGTAAGGTATAATTTCATGATATCATTAGAACAATAAAAATCAAGGGCCACTAATAAAAATCAAATGAAATTTGTGGGTTATCAATACAAGTAAGGGAAAAATTGGTGACAAGTGCATTAGATGAGAACAATAGTCCATAATGCACAAGATGATCATTACATAATTAATTCGCTATCAAATATGATCATCACAAACTATGCACTACCTAGGTGAATTCTACATCACTCTTGTACATGAAATGAAGTGTTGTGAAGTTGAATAATTGATGAGTTGGTTATTGCAATTGAATCAATTTGTTTTTTGTTTTTTTTTGTTTTTTTTTCTATTCTAAATTTGTGCATTGTATATAGAGGTGTCATTTCCTAAAGAGAACTACCACATGAGATATGTCAGCAATATCATTTGAGTATTGCACTTTGGTATTCCATGAGGGAGTAATGAGTCATAGATTTGCATTAGGATTAAGATAATGTAAGTTATTGGTTCAATGACCTCTCAAGTTATTTTTGTAGGAAAATGTTATCCACGATGCTTATTAATTCCCAAAAATGAGTGAAATCATGTAGAAACAAGTTGGAATAATCACATGCATATTTAACTTATAAAATTTACATTATTCTTTTTTCATGTTAATTTTTTTTTTCTCTTCTCATTCAACTTAATGAAAACAATAATAATACCAATGTTAAAAAAACTAGAATAAAAAAATAAAATTCCACTTAAAATTTGTATAAATTTAAATAAACTTTAGATTAAAACAATGAAAATTTATTAAATTGAGTGCTAAATTAATTAAAAAAAATTCAAACCAATTACTATAGTCACTCCACATAAAGGGTAGGTATTAATAATGTACCTATTCCTATCCCTTTTATTGAGTTGGGTCATTATTTATGGTTTATTTTCAATTAAATTTATTAAATTTAAAGATAACTTAAATGATTATTTTGTAATTATTATGTATTTTGTAATTTAAAATTAATTTATTCTTAATTTCTTTTCATTTTCTTTTTCCAATTTTTCCAAATTTATTAAATTTAATAATAATTGAATTTCAAAATTACAATTAAACTAAAAATTAAATTGGTGGTGTGAAATTTCCTTATTTCTAAAACAAAAACTTATATTTCATACAATAATAATTTACTATTAAAATTTATAAAATACATATACTCTATCTACTTTAAATTGAAATTTATAATTATATAATAAATACTTTATCAAAAAATATGTTTTTAATTATTAAACCCGCTGGAAATAAACACATAACATATATGTATGATATTTTTTTATATTAAACCTAAAACTCTAAAATAAACATTACCTGATATCAAAATACTAACATAAATTTTTATGGAAAATTATAAATTAAAATTAAAAAATTATTCTACTATATTATTAGATAATAGGAAAAAATATAATTTAATGAATCTGTATTATAATAAATATGAAGGGAAAAATAATTTATTTATTTTAACAAATAAAATAATAAAGTTGTAAATATGAATTTAAAAACACCCATAAAATAACATATATAATTTACAATCTTTGGTAACACAAATATGGAACAATTATCAATAATGTAAACCATTTTGTGTTGGGATTTTGAACCCCTGAATTAAACCTCAGAGATAAATATTACTATAATTATAAAGTCACATTGAAAAGTGATACTGAAAAATGCTATGGCAAAAGTGACGTTACAGTTTTTAAGTAAGAATTATGTAAAATGTGTCTATTGTTACTGAATTATTTAGTTAGATATGGTGAATTGGGTTGTGAAGTTTATATATATATATATATGTTTTGAGTTATAATATATATATATTATATTATATTTTGGTTTATTTTTATTCATATATTTTATTTTTGATGTTTTTATTGTGATTGTTAATGGTTAGTTTTTAATATTTATTAAGAATTAAAATTGGATTTTAGATGATAATTTTTTTTGGAAAAAAGAAATTGTCAAATGTTAAATGTTATTATTGTATAAAGTTGATTAGAACCATAAATATCTACATCTCCTTTCAATGTGCCAATAATATATCTAATATTCCCATGTTATTTTGAGTGAATCATTCACATAATGAAAACTAAAGATGAGTTATTATTGTTCCAATTTAGGGAATTTAAGCAAGAAATATAGGAGGCTATGGAAGGAGATTACAGTGTAGAGTTTACTTTCAAAGATAATAAAAACTTCAATAAAGCAATTGAAATCCATCAATTTTAGCACATATTTTCTTTTCTTCTTCTTAAAGTGATTTATATTATTTAGTGATAAACCATCTTTGCAAGCATTTATATACATGAGTAGTCTTTTGTTTTTTCTTTCACTTATTTCTATTATGGTCCGAATGTCCATTTTTCCATACACCAAATAGAAAAATAGCATTATTGAAAGTATCTTTGCAATTAATGACACTCTCTATGTTTCTATGCTTTTCAACAAGATATTTTAAAATTGTCAATTCACTAGTTTTGCGTTAACAAGTTATGGTTGAAAGAATAACAAGGGGAAATCGATGCAAGAGCATAGAGACAAGAGGTTAGAGACACTCTCTAGATGACATAAATGAATAATACACTTATTTTTCTATTCATTCAACATTGGTAAGTGATGTAAGTTTTCATTATGGGTTTCATATATTCATAGCAATATCATTTAAAAAACATTAACGATGTATAGTCACTAACTCTAAGCAATGTTAGGCAAGTAAAAAAAATACATGTATGGTATGATTTCTCTAGTTTTTTACTTTACCATTAATTATGAATGGACTATTCCCTCATATCTTTCACTTTTTATGTTTCCAAAATAATTTCATATAGTAAAAATTAAACTTTTTTGTCATGAAACATTTAATAAAATTGACAAATCATTATTATGCTTCTAACAAAAGCTTAGCCTTTAGACATAGAGATATAATCATATTGCTTCTAGCTTGTAGTCGATTCCATATATGAAACTTTAGTTAAAAAATTACAAAATACAAATAATAAAGTTAGCATCATCTTTTCCATACGAGATGATGAACTAAACAACCAAACATAAGGTAATATAGACCTTTTGACTTATTGCCACAAAGTTATGCTAACAATCTCAATTAACAATTGAAAACTTTCATGGACTACCTTAGATTTTGTAGCTTCCATTTATAGAGGAAAGTATATTTATCCTTTTTCTACTACAAGTCGATGTCATGCAATAATTCTCTATTCCTACAAAGTTATACTAACAATTCCAATTAACAATTGAAAACTTTCACGGACTACCTTAAATTTCATAGCTTCCATTTACATAGGAAAGTATAATTATCCTTTTGTTAGTACAAGTAGACATCATGCAACAATAGATGGAAGGACTAAACAATAAGGTCTCAGTCATGACAAAAAATATAACAAGGATTGAGTTTTAGTACCCAACAACACCCTATTCAAATACTATGCTAACTATTCTCCCCCTACTTAAGTGTATTATTATGTTTTTTCTTAATCTCTTTTCATAATGGAATCTTTGACTCTTCGATATTTAGACATAAAAATTTAGATATTTTATATCTTAAATATAAAATTCTTAAGATTAATATTACTTTACAAATATTGTGGAAAAACACTCTTTTATTACAAATTGTGTAATTTCCCCAATAAAAAATCACGTGTACGAACTATGTAACTTTTTTACAATGTTCCACCAAGTTTCGGGGACGAGGCAAGGGAGTGGGGATATGTAGGAGCGGCCTATGCAAAATCTCCCCACCAATTTTCAGGAAACGCGGGGGGATGTCGGTGTCTTAAAAACTTATAAATATAAAATATAAATCAATGATTCATATGACTGAAACAAATTTAAAACGAAAAGCACAATCATTGATATCATTATCATATAAATTATAATCATACATCATACATGTAAGTTTGTAACTGTATAGTGTAAATACTAAATACTAGTCTACTAACTTACTAACAATGCACAATGAAAATAAATTATAAAATTATAAATGTTTAAACTTTTAAACATTTAACTTAAACCATATTGATGTTCCACTTCCAACTACGAACATTGAATACCAAATATTAAATAAAATTATAAAAGTCAAGTGTGATACATCAAGTGTCGATTTTTTTTTAATTTTATAGAGTCAAAATAACATAAGAACACATCAAAAGATAAATGAGCATAATTTCTCAAGGTAATTCGTTCAACGAAGTAGTAGACAAAAGGCTGCTTGGCGATGGCAGCAACATTCCGTTCAACGAAGGAGCAGATAGAAGGTTGCTTGGTGATGGCGATAGTGTTCAATTCAATGAAGGAGCAAACAGAAAATGAAATGTGAAATGAACATAACGTAAACCCTTCCGAGTTGGTTAACAAATATTAAAAATTACGATTTTTTTATGTCATAAAAAAATTTTGCAATTTTTTTCTAGGGAAACGACCCCTCAAGACTCCATAAAACCCTTTTCGCCTAGGAAACAACCCAAGATGGAGAAAATGACCCCTTTCAAGTATCCTCGCGTACCCTATTTTGGGAGTGTGGAGAAACGACCCCCTCTCATCCCAAATCCCCGAAGTGTAAGAAAGTGAGAGCTAAGAAACTCGATCCCCAAATGAGAAACACAACCCTGTGAAACACCACATTTTTATTCACTAAATTAATTTTAAAAAATAATTAACTTAAAAAATTAAACATACATTTTAAACATGTCAATATGAAAGGAATACTTTACGTACATAAATAAATTAATTAATTAAATTAAAAACTTTTCTCTATTGAAGCGGAAGAGAAATCATTCTAAACTGAAAATTATAAATTATATTCTCAATACACTTAATAAAAAAAGAGGCTAAGTTAACTCAATATCCTAAAAATGTATTACAAAGTTAATAGCATTTAATAACATGAACGGCCTAGACTAAGGCCCGATACGGGGAATGGCGCATGGTATTCCAGATATACTTAAATTGAGTTTTAGTCGAAGGATGATACGCATCCTTCCTCCCAAATTTTATTGCTATAATATTATTTTCAATATTAAATATTT
>APFE030889625.1:247999-271342 GCA_000404065.3 Pinus taeda | reverse complement strand
CCCATGCTTAAGAGCTCATCTAACAGATGTATTGAAAATAATACTTTAGGAGGGATCTAGAGCAAAGCAAATTACTTATACTCCAAGCACCGAAGACTGAGCACATTATAAGAGGTGTGAATAGCTTGTCCGACGAATTTCTTGAGGGAACAAGTTTATTTGGCCTCATATAATTATATAATATAATATATCATATATAAATAATATTTATTTTTTTTATACTTAAAGGAAAAATAAAATAGAGTAGAATTAGGAAAAATGAGAACAAGTGTGTCTTATGATGTAATGTTAATTTTTTCAAAGATGTGATTTTTCCAACTATGTCTAAACACTCTTTTTATTATTAATAATATTTTAATGAAATTAACTAACTTTATACTTTATATTTTATTAATAATTGAATTGGGTTAAGTAAAAGTTTTAAATATAAATATTTTACTTTGGATTCAATGTGGTAAATACATTATAAAATAAAAGTAATACTTATATTAATCCAAATAAAGAGAAACTCATTAATTAGAATTAATCTAAGACACAATTTTCCAACAAACTAGAAGTTAATGGACACATACAATATTGGTAGGGAAAATGGTGAGTATTGTTCAGTATAGAAGTATTGTATGACTGTGAAATCATGACAGTAAAATCATTGCAAAATAAAAACATAATCAATAAAAGGCAAGAAAAACCAAGACAAAATATTTAAACAAATAAATATTTTTATTTTTTATAATGTTAATTTTAAAAGTGGATTTTTAATTTTTAATTTTTAATTTTGGGTCAAATAAATACAAATTGGATAGTCAATAACTTAACCAATGCGTTATACCACCTTCCATGCAGTAGAGATAATAACATAGGTAATTTAGAATCTTCCATAATACAATTATGGAACAATTATCAATGATGTAAACCATTTTGTTGTGAGATTTTCAACCCCATAACCTTAGAAATAAACAATTTCTACGGGAAAGAGTAAATAAAAAAGGGTTTAACCATAAGGGACCCAACACTAAGTCCATGCGATTGGGAAATTGACATTTCTGCAATTATAAAGTGACATTATAATTTTTTAGTAAGAATTATTTAAAATGCATCTATTGTTACTAAATAATTTAGTTAGAGATGTTGAATTGGGGTGTGAGGTCACACTGACATGGAATTATGAATATACATAATCAGAGTTTTTTATTTATTTATTCTAAATGCGTACATTGTTAATTATAATTATATATATGTATGGGAGTATCATATCTTCATTTTTTGAGTTTTGTCCCAATTTTATTTTAATTCATGTATTTTATTTTAACGTTTTTATTGTGATGATTAGTGATGAGTTATTAATATTGATTTACTAAGAACTAAAATTGGATTTTAGAAGATAATTTTTTTTGAAAAGAAGTAATTGCACATTGTTAAAATTTACTACTTTCTAAATGATGCAGGAGCATCAGAACAAGTTTGAGATGAAGAAGTGGAGTGGGGCTTGACAATGTGGTGCACTGGCCACATGTTAAGTTGACAAATTGATTTTGTTGTTTTTTATTAGAATTCTAATATTTAATGCAAGTATAGGATTTGAGTAAGTTAAAGAGCTAGAGTTTAGGAGTTGCTTTCTAGATCACCTAGTTGTCTATTCTACTTCCGTCATTTGGGAGGGAAGGGGAAATTAACCATTTGCAAAGTTTTTGAATAAAAAGGGCATCCAATTGGAGGAGTATCTCAGAGGAGTATCTCTTCTCCTGCCTCTGATTGTGTATGCTTGAATTGAACGAAAAGGAAGTTGTGCATATATATATATATATATATATATATATATAATATATATAATATATATATATATATATATATAATATTTGTTTTGTTTTGTTTTTTTTAAGTTTTTTTTTTTTTTTTCTCTGGTTTCTAATCGAATTTTGTATGAATTTTTTTTAGTATAATAATTCGTTGTGACCATATATGTAATGTTACATGCTTGTTGACATTCAATTTTAAGCAATAGTTGTTTACGTGTGTCCCATCTACTATGATCTTCGAATATTTTGAAATGCCTCTGTTTATGTAGGCAATGACACATTCCTTCATTTGGAACTAGGGCATTAACTTGAGTATGGGAAAAATCGTTGACAAGCAGAGGCGAGAGGAGAACATTCCCTGATTTGGGAGATGAGTTAGACTGTGGAGGAATCGATTTTGTAGAGGACCGAGTGGTTTCACCTTCCACAATTCGAAAATGAAGTTTTTTTAGAGCACTATGAAATCACTTCATAATGCTTAAAAGTTTTTAAAAAAGCGCTATGAAATCATTTCATAGTGCCTACAACCAATTTTTTTTGCACTGTGTTTTGGTTCCCAGTTTTCCTTGTGGCCTACGCATTGCTATCAATTTGCAGTATCAAAGCCACGTCTGACATTGGGTGTTGTCTACAGAATAAGGAAATGGCTATGCGAGTAAGGAGAGAACAAGGTCGAGGAGGGAGACCCAAAGCTAATGTCAAACTCAAGGATGAGATACAGAGTTTGCAGGCTTATTTAGAGGCCATGGAGGCAAATAGGAAATGAGACCTTGAGGCCAAAGATGACAGCGGATTAGAGGAGGAAGTTGGAGCAGAAATAGCAACACCTGTGGATGAAGCTTTGGAAGTTAAACTATTGAGGTTAGTGTTAAGATCAAGTTCAAGACAAAAAATTGAATTATCTACCTATGATTGTAGCCTCGTAGCCAAGAATTTGATATATTGGATCAGTGAACTGGACAAGTATTTTGAGTATGAGGAGATTGAAGAAGAAAAGTGGGTAAATTTTGTTGTAACTAGGTTGAAAGGTCATATTGCATTGTGATGGGACAATTTGTATGGAGAAAACATGGAAAACCATTGATAAAGATTTAGGATAGTGTTAGGGTGGTATAATTTATAGGATCAATTGATGATTAGCTATTGATTTCTATACGAGATATTGTAAATAATGTTTCATTTTGCAAATGATTTCCAAGAAAAAGAAAAATAGAAAAAATAAAAAGAAAATGATGAAAATGAGATTTTGGGGGTTGCCCAAAATCCCAAATTCTTTAAGAAAAATCTTGATCCTTCCCTTCAACCCATTACAAGCATGCAATATAGGATTAAAATCTCACAACCACAAGGTAATACAATACATAGCAATATATAATTAACACAGAACATGAACACATATTTGTATATTTACGGAACAGTTACAAAATTAAGGCATTTCAGCCTTAAAACAAGCTCTAGCTCGACTACATCTTGCCACTCACAAAATTCCTCACAAAACAGATATCTCACACACCCTATCACATTGCCTTTATATAAGAATTTTAGGAAGGATCAATCCTATCCTCTCCGGATTTTCTCCACAAACGCTGCATGCATGCACACTTTAAATCTGCTTTTCTGTTTTAAAATAGGCTTTTCTCTATTATGATCCTCTAGTTTGCTTTGTTGCTAGTTGCTCCTGCATCAGACTCCCGAGGCACAAAAATTTATGACCTCCTGGTCATATGCTTCTGCTGGTCTTTAGCAATTTTATCCACTGCATTCCTTCACTGCAACCAACCTCTGCAGTAACAGCCTCCTCTGTTACACGATACCTCACCAAGCCTTGCGCACTCGGTCTTTTGGCATCTTTCTCTAGGTTGCTGCAAATCTTCTCACCTTCAGCTGCCGCCATCTGCACAATAGCAAGACCATAAACTCTTCATCTTTAACACACTGTACCTCTTTCCTCGTTCCGCAGAATCTTTTACTGCTCTGATACACGTGTGAAAAGAGATTTTGGGGGTGCCCAAAATCCCAATTCTTTAAGAAAAATTGATCCTCCCTTCAACCCATTACAAGCATGCAATATAGGATAAAATCTCACAACCACAAGGTAATACAATACATAGCAATATATAATTAACACAAAACATGAACACATATTTGTATATTTACGAAACAGTTACAAAATTAAGGCATTTCAGCCTTAAAACAAGCTCTAGCTCGACTACATCTTGCCACTCACAAAATTCCTCACAAAACAGATATCTCACACACCCTATCACATTGCCTTTATATAAGAATTTTAGGAAGGATCAATCCTATCCTCTTCGGATTTTCTCCACAAAAGCTGCATACATGCACACTTTAAATCTACTTTTCTGTTTTAAAACAGGCTTTTCTCTATTATGATCCTCTGGTTTGCTTTGTTGCTGGTTGCTCCTGCATCAGAAAAGAAAAGAAAGGGGATACAAAAGAAAAAATATATAGGTGAAAAAGTCAAAGAAATAAAAAATACAAAAAAAATACCCCCAATAAGTGAGCAAATTCAAACAACACTTCATTTAAAAAAAAAAAAAAAAAATTATGATTAGAAATAGCTCCAGAAAATCAAAACGATGTGTAGCTAGTATAAATGCCACATTAGAGTTAAATAAGTAGGATTAAATGTTTAATCACACCATTTAAGCGTGATTAGACTTATTGAGTAAAGTGAGTTAAGTTAAGTTTAATTATTTGAGCGCATAGTCTAATCATGGTCAAATTAGTTTTAACTAAGTTATTTTTTTTTAGTCAAATCACACTGTATAATTGCGATTTTAAATAGTTTAGATAAAGTTTTGGTGACATGATAGTTTTGTCATTTTGTAATAAAGTTTACGCAAAAATTAAGGGTCGTGATCTCACCCACCCAGATCAACGATGGGTGATGACTTCCCCCCCCCCCCGCCCCTCCAACAGTTAACCAAGGGGGATGTCCAAATGGTAGTTTCCCCACCTACCACTTTTGCAACGTGTCACCCCAAGCCCATTTCGAACCCCCCCGCCTAAAACTTCTTACCACCCCTCGCTCTGAAAGCAACTTTCCCTCTTCTCGCCTACTTTATGACCATTGACTCATCCCTTCTCGCTCCACTCCTCTTCTGCCAAATGGCACCTCTCGTCCCCATCCCACTCCAATACAATTCTGCCACATGGCACTCCACATTAATTCCTCTCCCATCGCAGTCACATCCCTTCTTGCTCCACATCAACTCACCCCCTCCATATGGCATCATCCTACGCTCATCATGTAACCGTTCCAACCATAATCATTCCTAGAAAAACAAACCTCCTTCATTAAATGACCTAATCAAAATGGTAATGGAGTTTATTGATAAATTAAGCCAAAGCCCATTCTGTTGGCCTTTTTCTTGTGTTGTTCCAAGACACCAAGAGACCATAACTATTAGAAAAGTCAGTCAGCAGACTAGAACTTGTCATAGAAATCGGTCAGCAATCAAACCTCCACTGCAACCAATCACTCAACCACCAGTTTTCATCCAGCCAATTCCCCGAAAATTCTAATTTCACATTTCTTTCCTTTCTAGCATGGCTCCTAAAGGAAAATATAAGGCTACACACGATAACCCCCTTCTACCCCCTGTAATTGATTTGGACCATCAACCACTGGTAGACCAAGAATATAAAATCCTTAAAACCAGTTGTGAGTTCGACCTCTACGAAGTCCACAATTGGTTAAAATAGAAATTCATAGATCATAGTGATGAATTGGGTTTGTGGGTCTCCTTCCTACTTGAATTAATTTTTCCTCAAACCTACCATTTCCTTGAATTCATTTCATGGTGCCACTTCTGGTACATTCCTAGTCAGAGGGAAATTGTGGCCCAAAACAATGATATCCTTTTCACAACTACCTTTGATTCCATTTCCTAGATGTTGCAAATCTAGAATTTTGCCTCTCTGAAACCTTTTTCAATAGATTCACTCATAGAAATCTACAAGAAATTCACTTTCCCACACAGAGCAAATACCTTTGAAACATTTCTCCCCGAGGATGCTCAATTTCCTAAGAAAATTCCCCCATATTCATCCACCATGTTCCCTGAGATGACAAAACAAATTATCTCCAATGTTTCTTGTTTACTGGGCTATCAATTCGATCAATGGATTGATGAGGCCATCATAGGTTTTTTGTCAATCAATATTCTCAATTGATGAGAAGCCCTCAATCATCTTCAACTACAATGAATTTCTAGCAGATGGCATCCATGAGTAGTTCCTAAAGTTTTCTACAGAGGGAACCTTTAAATATGCTTAAGTTCTAGTTTATTTATTTTTATACCATTATGCAGACATGTTTCAGTTTTGATTGCTGAAATTGGATAAGAAAGGAAATGCCCAATCTGTAATTCACTATACTTCCTTGGTAATTAAGCATTCCAATGAATTTACCTTCAGTAAGTATGTTGACCAATTCTTATATACAATGTCTTACCTATTGAATAGAAATGTTGAGAAAAGGATAGGACCGGAGATAAAAATATTTCTTCATCTTAGTGAGCAAACCAAAATAGGTGACTTATACCTGTACCAGAATTATACATAAATCAAAGTGTATGAGTGGGAATTTCCACCATATAGGTTGCCCAAGTTTGTCCCAATGAGAATTTTTTCACTAGATTATATTCGACAGATGATTAACATGGATGAGATGCACTTTGTGGCAGCCAAGAAGAAGTCTCAATTCAAAATAAAAACACAGGTGGGCCCTTTTATTTCCAATACTAGGACAACAACCAAAGAAATAGATACCCTCCTTATGAAGATGAATTTTAAATTTAGCTTCACCTGGTCATATGACCCCTTGGGAATAATTTCAAAGTTGAGAGTAGAACAGAAGGCTACTCCCTACACTCATACTCCCAGAACAAAAATAGAAAAATATGCAAATCAGGATTAATGGCAGGAGAATACTTTGCAGGAGGTAGAAGGACAGGTACTCTCAACAACAACATCATAGACTCCAACACCTCAGGAGAAACAGGACAAGAGGCCAAGGGAAGATGTTTCCCCTTCAATCATAAAGATCCAAGGGAAAGAATTTCAGATTTACAAGAAGAAACAAAATATAAATCCAGTAGCACAATCCTTTCAAGAGGAAAATGTACAATCCACCATTGTTTTGACAAGACCCCATACTTCAATCAAAATGAAGATATTTTTATCGGATATCCATCCTCTTCGGCCTCTGAAGAGCCAATGGATACCTCTCAGTCAGGGAAATTAGTTCGTGACTAATATGAACCAAATATATTTTCCAAGTATAAAGAGATTAAGAAGAAAAACGAGATGTAAAAAGCTACAACTTATACAAAGATTTGGAAGCAAACAACATCCTCACAGCATAGGATATTCTTTGCCTTTGACACAGAGAAAGGAAAATGTAGATATCCTTCCTCCAGGCTGAAGTTCCTTTCCCTAAAACTCCCAAAGATTACAAGAAACCCATATTTCCTTCAATGTTGACCAAATTCATCCAATTGATTAGATATACATGCATAATAAAATAAGGGAAGTGTTGCATTCGACCTTCACAACTTTAACAATGACGACCTCTAGGTTGCAAGCTTCAGTCAACAACATTCAGTCCCAACTCAAATTAGAAAAGATCTCTTCTCTAGCTAAAGACACAAAAAATAAGTCTTTAGAAGATATAGTAATTAAACTGGGATATGATCTGAGAAATGTGAAAGTTGTTGAATAAAAAATTAGAAGGAAGAATGCTAACATTGTAGCACTCAAGAAGAAGCTTAAGCTTCCATCCATTGAAGACCCATAAACAAAATAGGTTCGACAGATAGAGAAAGAGAAGGAAGGCATGTTTAGAATTATTACTGAACAAAGTGGATAGATCAAAGAAATGGAGATGGAGATGGAGAAATTGTGGAATGAGAGAGAACATTCAACATAGTTGAAATCCATTCCACTCACAATAGTTCCTATTGCATCTACATCAGCAGCGGTCATCCACTTTAGCAGCCATCACAATTAAGGCACAGTCTACATATTCTTCAAGAGAACTTGTTAAAGCAATGGAGGACCTATCTATTAGAAGATAGGAAATTGAGAAGCTGAAAGCTCAGATATGCAATCTCCAAGAACAGAAATTAAAGATTGATAATGTGTACATAACAGAGCTTGAAAAGACTTATAGGTTAACCCAGAGAATTGAACAACTGGAAAATGAGTCTGCCATGGCACAAACACTTGCACAGGAAAAAGAAAACATTTGGATAGAAATAAATGAGGCCATGATTGAAATATGTCCCTCAATTGAGCTTATTTTTGAACGGGAGGAATTAGTACAGAGATCTAAAGAATTCATTGAAGAGGTGAAAGAAGATTTAGGATAGAAGCCAATCAAAGCCACTTCTTTAATAAGGATTTTGAATTCGAAGACCAAAGAATAATTGGAGGAGTTTGAGATTGTAGACAGGACAAAGACAATTTTGGAGGTGAGGGGGGTCCTTACAAAAATTAATTCGGTACTACAGTTGGAGAACAAGTGCCACAACTTAGAGTCTAGTACTCCGAAGTTTCACGGGAAATTTAATGTATTGAATCAGAAGGGGCTTTTAGGATTGATAGGAATTGGATATAAGTTGATCAAGATAGAAGATTATCACCATAAGTTATATACCATAGCTAGGGATAAGTCAAAGTTTTCCACCATAAAAGGAAGCATCACAGGAAAATCCTTCATGGAAGCTTTGGATTTCGACCTGCTTATCAAACATGATATAAAGCATTTATTCATTATCAAACCTACTTTTCAAAAGTACACTGAGGTGGATGAAACTTATAGGAATTTAGTTAAATTCTCCACTCCAGATGCAGACAGATGGGACAAATTGTGCCAATTACTTGGGTAAAACAATTTGTCACCTTCAACAACAAAGCAACACTTTTTTAGGCCGAGTCATCAACGACAATCCTCGAAGATAGTGCCAGAGGACTACAACAATTTTAGTTGCCTACATTTATGTACTATTTTTGTAAACTATTTTTAAGATATTTTGTAAAAATCTTGATATTCCAAATCAAGATATTTTGATAAGTTTTGTATAAGTACTTCATCAATCGAAGTACAGATCTTGGGACTTATATCAAGAAAGCATACTTTCATGTAAAGTCGTTCGCTGAGATAAAAGTGATCATTTCATTAATACAGAAGATCATTCCAATATTAAAGGAAATTGGTGACATTTTTTTCTCTTGTAAACTTGCTATATCTTTGTTTTTAATATGTCTTTCTTGTATGTATTGTTTAAAAGAAGATGAAGGGTTGAACTTGTTTAATTACACATTGTCATGACTTATAAGTAATATATATGTTTTCAAGTTGAGATTAAATATAGAATTCATGCTAAAATTCTCTATGTTTAGTTGAATCTTATTCTTTTCCTCTCTTTCACTCCAAAAGCTTCAAAGATCTAATAGCCTGCCTACCTTGCCCTACTTCAATGTGTTCTAATATTTCTGTACTTGATCACCCTGAGACTTTGACTCCATTTTCCAATCATCTTTCCTTTCAGTTTCAACCAAACATTTCAAAAAGGAAAACTTTGAACCTAATAACTAGCCTAAAATCCCCCAACGACAAATCTAAATCCAATAGAGAGATCCCTCTCTAATTTTAGAAGGGCTAGCTTCTAAGATTAAAAGTGGTTATGTGGTTACCTCTAGGTTTCTTTCACAACCTTAATAAATTATTGAGTGATAACATCTTGGCACCCATACTAGGGACTTCGAATAAATCCGATTTGAATTCAATTTTCCCTGGTCAAAATTTTTATTTCAGAGCTTAAAGTTATTTCTAGGTTTGTGGCTGAGAAATAGATCTGATTAAGGTTGTTTTCCACTTATAAAATGTGCATACTTTATATTTGTAAATATACTACTATAGATCTGGCTCCTAAGAAGATATATGCTAGAGCTAATTGAGATCCTAAACCACAAAAAATTGTAGATAATCCTGAAAAAAATTTAGAAATAAGATTTTAACCGAGAGCCTGGCTAGTAATAATCCTCTCCCTCAGGTTAATTTTCTTCCTAAAAGCTTTGTGACTATAGCAGATATAGAATTTGATTTAGCTTTTGAGCATATTCTTTTCCGTACTAAATCTGACAACTTTCTACCTAAAACTATTTTTGATGAAAACATTTTAAAATCTTACATTTCAAAGCATCAAATTGTTAATCCAAACTCTAATGAAGATGTCATCAAAAAATTTAATAAGCTTGAAGTGTTGGTATCTGAATTAGATCGAGTTGTGCATAAATCTCTTGAATAATCTAAATCTTCACCTTCTTCTTCTACTGCTTCATCCTCAATCCCACCAATAATTCCATCTAGTATTTCTCTCCTACCCGAAATTCCCTCTGTTTATACTACACCTCCTGAGATTCCCATTATCTTTTCCCTCCCACCAGAGATACCTCCTATTTTTACTACCCCTTTAGTAATTCTCCCTATCACCAGTGTACCCATTTCATCTACTATCCCTACAACCACTACACCAACGCAAAAAACTACCATCCCACCCTCTTTAATACCTTCCACATCTAAATCAATTATTGTTACATCTTCATCTCATTTACCTATCATGGAAGGTCGTTATGCCCCTTGGTTTTACCTGGACAACTCAATTCCATGCCATAAGATTATCAAAGTACAATACCACAATTTGATGGCACAGGGCCAATCACTTCTCAATGACATATAAATAAAATGAATGATTATTTAGATTTGCAAGAAATTCATGATGATGATGTGAAGTTGAGACTACCTTCTCAAAGTCTCATAGTAGAAGTCTTAACAAATGGTTTAAAGCATTTCCAAATTCCTCTATCCCAGATTTCGCACAATTTCACCAAACTTTCCTCAGAAGATGGGAAGTAAAGAAGAATCCTCTCCAATTCTTAGCTGAATATTAGAGTATAAAGAGAGCCCATGGTGAAATAGTCCAATAATATTTCACTAGATTTAATAACATTTACAATTCTATCCCAACTGCAATACAACCTCCACCAGCACTAGCTCTAATCAAATTCCCATATGGATTTGATCCAGACATGTCTTACCAACTTAGATGGAGAAACCCTACTACCCTTGAGGAAATCCAGAGAAATGAAGTCGATGTAGAAGTCAACTTGTTGGCAAAGAGAGCCATATTAATAGCTGAGAGGAGAGTTACTATTAAGGAAGAACCTTCTTCTTCCTCATCAGATGCTAAGTTCAATACATTCATTAAAACAATGGAGAAAATGATGGAAAGGATAATTTTAACTTATAGGGCTCCTCCAAGAGAAAATAAAGATGGCCATCCAATTGGAAATCCTAGTTTTAGGAGAAACCCACCTCAAATCAAACAGAGCAATCTGAGAGGCCAAACTGATTAGCAAAAAACTAGACCTCCTTTCCAAGAGAATTATGCGTATGAAAAAAATGAGCTATCAGAGGATCATGAAGAAAATCAAATAAAATTTCTGAGGAAAGTGAAATTGACCACATTTTCTTAACCAAAGAGGAGCAAGACTTGTTCTTTCTTTCCCAACCATAAGTCCTCCCTTTAGAGTTAAATGATTATAAAAAAATATACCAAAAATGTTTTCATGGAGGTCCACAGACAATACAATTTGAGAAGTAAAAAGGATGTTAAAATTCCTCCTAAGAAAATTCAGAATGACACCCGTTCTATTGGCTAGTAAAAACATAATTTTCAAAAGGAGACTTCTGAAAAAAAAAAAAATATCTAAATATCGAAGAGATAGATAAACCTTAGACAACATTTAGCATTGAAAATGAATTGGCCAAGGTGAAAATTTCTATTCCTCTCATAGAATTAATGAACAAAAATTCATGTAGACCTCAAGTTGTGAAGGATCTAAACATAGGGGAAGAGACAAACACAGTGAACTTAACTGATGACCAACCTAAGTTGTTGTTTGGACCTGAATTTGAAGGGAAGTATTAGCATGGTAGTGTGACACCTTTTTATATCAGTTTAAACATTCATGACAAAATTCTGCACAATATAATGTTTGATTCTGGTGATCTCATAATCTGATGCCCAAAGCCATCATGGAGAAACTAGGATTAGACATAACAAGACCCTACAAAGATTTATATTCTTTTGACTCTAGCAAAGTGAGATGCTTAGGTCTCGTCAAATATTTATGTGTTACACTGGTCCAAATATCAACAAAAAGTTTGTTAATGGATATTGTAGTGACAGGCATACCTCCCAAGTATGGAATGTTGCTATCAAGATATTGGGGAGAAAAGTTATGGGGTACTTTGAAAATTGATATGACCTATGCTAACATTCCTGTTTTGGTCAGAAGAGGAAGTTATACAGGGAAACATTAATGAAATATATGGTGAGTAACTAAGAAAAACCAAACAATTACACCCTGTACTTTGTGCATTCAAATTTAGACTCGTTTATTTTGTATAATGATGAATCTGTAGAGGAGGAGGTTTCACACTTAGAAGTTGAACCGAGCAAGATAGAGGAAATGAAATTAGAACTGGAAAACTAGAGGAAGAAGTTGAATTCCTATGGAGCATGGACTTTGATGGGGCTATAAGCAAGGAAGGAGCAGGGGTAGGTGTTTGGATTTTAAACTCACAAATGGGGATAGCTAAGGGACATTCTTACAAGCTAAATTTTCAATGCACAAATAATATAGTTGAATATGAAGCAGTAATCCTAGGACTGCAACTTTTAAAGAGGTTAGGGGCAAAAATAATTTCTATGCACGAGGATTCAGAACTCATCATTAACTAGATTAAAGGTGAATACTCAGCCAAACACCCTAGATTAAGAGCATACAAAAATGTGGTTTTAGATTTTCTTCTATGTTTTCTTGAATGTCAGTTGTCTCTTATACCTAGAGGCCATAATATTTTAGTTGATTCTTTAGCTACTCCAGCCAGTACTTGTAAGGTACCATTCTATCCTAACAGAAAATATGACGTCGAGGAAAAAATAATTTCTATGCACAGGGATTCGGAACTCATCATTAACTAGATAAAAGGTGAATACTCAGCCAAACACTATAGATTAATAGCCTACAAAAATGTGGTTTTAGATTTTCTTCTATGTTTTCTTGAATATCAGTTGTCTCTTATTCCTAGAGGCCAGAATATTTTAGTTGATCATTTAGCTACTTCATCCAATACTTGTAAGATACCATTCCATCCTAACAAAAAATATGAGGTCGAGATAAAACACAGGCTAGCTGTCCCAAACAATGTAAGATATTGGCAAGTTTTTGGAAGTGATAAACAAGTGGAATTTTTTTACAATTAAAAGATGAATTTGAGTGTGTACATATTGACACAACTAATGATGTAGATGAGAATAAAAAGGAAATAGTTTTAAATGAAACCAATGACCATCCAGAAGAACTTGAGGTTCTGCAACTAAAAGATAATGTGTTGCCAAGAGGATTAGTGCCACTGGAAGAGATTTTTGATTTCAAAGATGTAGCCAAGAAACCAAATATAGAACCAATGGGAGCCTAGGTAGAGGACTGTAATATAGGAACTGAAGAGAGTTCTAAGATTGTGAATTTGTCCAAATCCTTACCTCCTAAAGAAAAGCAAAAAAACATTGAACTCTTTAAAGAATTTACAGATGTGTTTTCTTGGAGTTATGAAGATTTAAAATCATATGATACTAGTATCATACATCATACCATTCCCATCAGGGAAGATCAAAAACCATTCAAACAGACATTGAGAAGATTGAATGCAATCTTATTCCCTTTGATAAAAAAATAATTCAAAAAAACTTTTTGATGCAAAAATCATTGTAACTTTAAGATTTTAAAAATGGGCCTCTAACCTAGTACCTACAAGAAAGAAAACAGGAGAAATAAGGCTCTGTGTATATTTTAGGAATCTAAAGAAAGTCTCTCTCAACAAAAAATACCCTCTGCCTGAAATGGATCACATATTTCAAAAATTAGTTCCTTCAAGTAGAATTTCATTGTTGGATGGTTTCTCGGGATACAACCAGATTCTGGTTCATCCTGATGATCAACACAAAACAAGTTTTACTACACCTTGGGGGACTTGTTGGCTTAAGGGGGCCTGACCTAGGTTCAAAGTTATTCATGCCAACCAAAAAAGCCTTCACTGTTGTCCCTTTCGGCAACAACCTACGTAGTGCGAGCTACAGTCTCACTCGAAGAAGTATTAGGGGATGTTAGAACCAGGTTTCTACATCCAGAGATCGTATGAAATGTATTCCTACTCCCTTGCAGCTTAGATCAGCCTTCGCGAAGATCTATACCTTCCTAAGTTCTATTACTGCAATTCTATTCAGCTAACCTCCAGGTCTTCGGGAATGGATATGATCATGCTTATTAGAACTAAAAGTGGCAGACTGACAACTTTTTCTCAGTTAATAACAACCCTAGATCTGCCTACATGCAGATCTACATGATTCGAATAGTTAGTAACAAATATATGTCAATATCTTTGTGAAACAATTCATCACATGTTCCATGCATGAATATTAAAGATTTAACAAATTCACGCACATAATACACTTCATTTCATAGAAAACAAATTAGTAAGCCATAATTTATAAACTTAAAAAAAAGTAAGAACAAGGCACAAATGCAATAGATTTAGTCCAAAACAATCTTTATTAGATTCAACATTCAATTTATAGACTCTTGCACCCTGCGCACCTAGTTGCAGGGGCTCATGCACTTAGCTGCAGACTTTCCAAGGTCTCCATACACTCAGCTGTAGGAGCCTTCCCCTTTTTCCTAAGTATAGGAAAATAGAGCTTTCCTACCTTAGCACTCGCCTTTTCACTTGTTCTTCACCAAAAGTTATTCTTCTATACTCACTACGACTCAAATATTTATAGCCTTGCTATTACAATACCATGGCTCGCGGCCTATGGGTGAGTCTCAAATCAATCCTATCACTTACCCATAGAAGGGGATAAAGTCCCTTTGACACTTACTTAGTTGTACACTCCGCTTCCATATTTCACGGACACTTTATATTCTTACAAAATTCTACTAAAATTTTTATTAAATTAACCCAAAATTGACCTTAGGGACCCTATCCCAATAGGCCCCCAATACAAATATGGTGACTTGCCCTTGAGTCACTTAGTTGGCTTCTCTACTTTGTGGTGGAGCTCACTGAAATCCTGCTTCAATGTTTCCAGCTCCGCAATTCCTTGTATTGCAGCCTGCTTCACCTCTTCGACCAAATTTATATAGTTTGTCCCTCTACTACAAGCTGTATGATCCCATGAATATACTGCATAGATTTCAATTTCTCCTCAATGGTTTGAGAAATATGGCTAGCCTCCTCTATCTAAGGTTGAAGCCAAGCCTTTAACACTGATTTGTTTTGCTGCAATTCATGTACTTATGGTTGTAGCAGCTTCCCTTCCTGCAGGCACACGAAGCGCTGGACTGACGCCAATGTGCATGCAGTTGCCCTGATCTCATCATATTTTTGTTGGGCTTCCCTAATTTCTATACTTAACCTTTGCAAGTTTTGGTCCTCCTGCAAAGCATCCCATAACTCCATGGCATTGTTAAAAAGGAAGTCACAGCCTTTGATTTCATTCTCCATATTCATCATGTGCTCGTTTATAGCTGCGTCGCACTTCTCCCTAACCTCGGGCGGAGTCGTCAGCTGTAATTCTGATATCTTCATCTAGAAGTCAAATGTGACTATGCCCATTTGATATTTTGATTCTCAGGCTGTAGAAGCCAATTTATTGATCTTCTCTGTAGCTGTGGCATCTTCTGAAATATGCAACTTTGCGACAAAATTATACGTGTGTGTAATTGCTACTTGCAGGGGTTGACTTTGTGCTTCTAGCTCTTCCTTTTCCTTCAGGGCCTAAGCCTTCTCAGCAAATATTTTCTCATTGTTTACCTTAACCTCGTTTATTACCGCAAGTGGCACTACTCTCTGATTTGAAGCTCATCCGAGACCCTGTAATGAAGTTCTTGGAGGGTTTGAAGTGGTAGCATGACTAATTTTACCCCTATGTCTTTGATCATGCCTAGTAGAGCGTGGTATTCCTTTGTTTCCTCATGGAATGATGCTTTTAGTAAGGATATGACTCTGAGGTCCAGATTCCTTTCCATCTCCAATACGCTCTCACTCCCTTGTGTTAGGCTCGATTGCACCCGGCTCACTTGCCGTATGCTTGCTTGAATCCTGCCTGCTTGGATCAACAACTCACGCAAATCCTTCTGGATTCTCCTTAGCCTCTACATATATTGTTGCTCAAACTATTTCCATAGCTTCGTTGTGATGTCTCTGGCTTTATCCCCAATTTCATCGAGGTCTCGTTCTGTGAGGACCATTGGGTCAATGCACGCTTGCTTGTCTGATTTGTGCTTCTTCCATGGCCCGGCTATTATCTCCTTACTTCGATTCTTCAATGTGAAGGGAGTACTCTGCTCCTCCCCTCCTTCTCTGCCCTGCTCGGATAGTTCTTGTTCCTTTGTATGTTGGGAAGTTGATGCTTCAACTTCCACTATGTCAATGTGTTCTGGCTCAACACGCTCTTTCTCAGTGTGCTCTTTTTTAGCAGTTTCCTTAGTAGTAGCTTCTTTCTTTCTCTACTAGGCCAAATCATGTGTCACTACCTGTGTTGCTTCTTTTCATTTCTGTGCAGCTGTCATCTGTGCAACAGAGCTTTCTCCACCCCTGCTGGTACCTATGCCAAGGGCTATGGGCTCCTTCCACTCTGTTGGCCTAGTCCCACAATCTCTTGCATATCATTTTTTGTCACTAAGTATGGCAACATGTGCCAGATCTCCTTAGGGTCCAACTCACACGGATTGAGACATTATGGAATTTTGCCTTAAACTCCACGAAGGCCAATAATTGCTTAAACAATGTTGGAGACAAGCTTGGCTGTTGACTTATCACTGTGAGTAGGTCCATCTCAACCAGTATCCAAAAAACCTTTGACTCTATGATTCTCTTTGGAACCTTCATCGACCACACAGAAGCAAACTTCGCTACCTCCAGCAAATCTTCTTCCTACGGAGGAAACTAACTATCCTCCAACACTTGCAATGCTACTAGTACAATTATCAACAAGAGCCAGGCATAGTGAAACGCCCTGCTCTCCTCTTGTGCTTCACGGTAGTTCGCTAGGAATTATTTACACAAGTAATGTGCCCAGTGGTACTGCACCCACTTCATGCACTATGTAGCCAATGAAACTACTGGCGCTGGAACTTCGTTCGCGCGACATTTCCTCATTATCTTTCTGGCTAGAATTTGGGTGGCACATTGTACCGCCTAGTCTTGAATTGAGCAGATATAATATCTGTGTGACTTTTTGATCAGCCCAAACTCCATATTTGTTTTATCCGCCAGCTACTTTTCTCTGCTTTTCCCTCCAAACTCCTTGGAAGGGTTCGCCCCTTTATAGGGAAGCTTCGTAATTCTATGAATGAGAATATTTGTTATAGGGATGGGTTCCCCGAGCCATAAGTACCCATCATGCACCAGCGTGAGGAGCTAGCACACACAAATAGTGTTGATGATCAACCGGTGGAAGTGTGGCACACAAAGCATATGTAGTAATCCAGCCTGCTCAATGCCTTTCACCCATTTCATGGGTTCCATTCTAGTGACCCTAGTTTCTTCATAGTAAATCTTCGTCATGTATTTATTGGTGGCTAGGTGAGGAAATTTCTCGTGGTCAGCAAGATCCCAATCCTCCATCTTCAGTTTCGGGATGAGCACTAAGAGCACGCCTTCAAAAACTTCCTCCTCTGGGAACAACGATATAGAGATCATGAATTTGAACGAATTTGGGTCTTAGGTACCTTGGCCTTCCCTTTCCACGGAGGGATATATGCCAGGAGTCATGTGATAGGCTCGCCCTCCTCAACATCTAACTCCTTAACTCCATCGCAGATTTCCTCTGTCTCCAAGTCCACTAGTTTCTCCAGCTGCTTTGCTTTGGCCTTCCTTTCTTTCTATTGAATCTTTGGGTTCTTCCTCGATGAGCACCTCATCGTTATAGGTTTCTTCTGCTTCTCTTGAGTAGCCGATTGATTTGGCCTAGGCGACCTCGAAATTATAGGCACTGAGGGCATAGCTTCCATGGACATGACTTCAGGGCCTTATGCTTGAGAAACAACGACTTCAGAATTGACTAGGGCAAACATTTTTTCAAGGACGATCTTCTGGTTCCACTTAGGTAAGGTTGCAAATATTGCGCTTGAAGCTAAATCCTCCCAAAACTACTGACTCATATAATGGGAATAAGAGGGCTCATACACAATTGTCAGGATGAAAATGTTTCTTCATTAGACCAACATGCCTTATTTATAGGTGATTTTCAATTCAAATCCAACCATTCCCTCCATTTTTCTGATGATATATGCATCTTTGGCAACAGATCTCCAAATATTTTTTCCATAAATGTTGCCTACTCACTCCTCCTAACGATATTTTTTCCATCCAATCATGAATAGTGACTCCAACGGCTATTTTTAGAACCGGCTGCATGGTATCTCCCCCTATGGCACAGCTCATCCATCGCAGCTTCACCTGTCGCACCTCTTGCCTCCATTGCGCAACCACCTTACTATATATTTCTCCTCTTCGGGTAGCATAGTATATAGTCTCATTCTCCCTTGCAATTGTCTGGAGCACTAAGATTGTTTTGCTACCATGTAATCATTGCACGAGGCCAAGATCCCTTGTATAAAACTTTCACCTACTTCCATTCACTTTCCCAGGGAATGGCTCCCCATCCAGCTTTGCGAGCTGAACTACACCACCATCCGTGATTTCATTAATAACATATGGCCCTAACCAGTGCATTTGAAATTTCCCTGGAAAATTCATGAATTTTCTATCATATAGCAGCACTAAATCATTCACTTTGAAAGTTTGCATCTTAATATGCCTATCGTGCCACGCTTTTCCTCGTTCCTTTTGTACTTGATGTTGAAATCTGACAAGAAAGCGGTACTCTTCCAACTCCATTAGTTGCGTGAGTCGTTCCTCCAAGCTCTCATGATCTGCCATCTCCACCAAAGATGCAATAGGTAGTCTTGGTACAATATATTCCATAGGAATCACCACTTCAATCCCATATACCCACCTAAACAATGTTTGTTCTGTCAAATTTTGAAATTCATCTTATATTCCCATAGAGCTGTAGGTACACGCACATCCCAGTCACTCCTCTGCATGTTACATACCTTTGTCAATGTCTTCTCCAAGATTTTGTTGAATGCTTCCATCATTCTATTCGCCCGTGGGTGATAGGTCATGCTCTTTTGGTAGTATACCTAGAATTCTTTAAGCATCTCGCTAATCGTTTCATTCAAGAAATGTGTACCCCTATCACTCATCAACACCTTAGGGCAGCCAAACCATGTTAAGGCATATTCAAACAAAAATTTCATAGTGGTGGAAGTTGTACTATCCTTCTCTGGCTTTTCTTCCACCCATCTGGTTAAATATTTTGTTGCAGTAATAATATACCGTGCTCTCGTCTTCTTTCCTGGTGGTTGCATTGGACCTATGAAATAAAAAGCCCAATTATCAAATACCTGCAATGAAACCTGAGGATTTAAAGGAAATTCATCTCTTCGCGAAGGCTTCCCATCCTTTGGCAAGCATTACATGCCTTGCAATACGCCTTAGAATCCTCATGTAATGTCGGCCATCATAACCCAACGTGAAAAATCTTATGCATAGTCACTTTTCCTACGTAGTGTCCTCCTACTGCTCCTCCATGTGCTTCGGCGAGGATACTAGTGTGTTCAAATTCTAGAACATACCTTCGCAGTATTTGATATGTTCCCATCTTATACAAGTAACCTAAAATCACTGAAAAATATGTAGAGCGGACTACTAATTCCTTCTTCTGCTGGGTGGAATGTCCTTTTGGAGCTATACACATGGTTAAACACTGAATGATATCAAAAAAATGGTTATCCATGATGTGCACCACAAAGAGTTGTGCATTTGATAGTCCTTCCTCCAAACTATTTGGTTCTTCACCCGTTTCAATCCTTGACAGATGGTTTGGCCCTGCATTCAATGTTCTAGGCTTCACAATCACTTCAAAGTCATATTCTTGAAACAATAATAACCATTGGCAGATCTTGCCCCCCAACATAGGCTTATTGGCCGGGTACTTCAGCACGGAGTGATCTATATACTTTTTAAAATGTTCACCCAACAAATAATGCCGAAACTTTTGTAGCGCATAGACCATCGCCAACCCTTCGTGCTCTGTAGTGGAATAATTATTCTCAGCCTTTGATAACTTTATGCTCGCAAAGGCTATCAGATAATCAATTTCTCCTTCTCCTGCTTGTGTTAATATTGCACCAAGCGCAATATAAGAAGCATATACATGCACATGGAATAATTTCTTCCAGTCTGGAAACGCAAAAATGGGCACAATCACCATCTTTTCCTTTAGCACATCCAGACTGTGCTCACATTCTTCATCCCAACAAAACATCGCATCTTTCTTCAAAAAAAATTCCATCAGCGAAGTTATCTGAGCATACGCCTTGATAAACTTTCTATAGTACCCAGTGTGCCCCAAGGTCGAACACAACTGTTTTACATTCCAGGAGGCTTCCAAATTCACAATCACAGTAATCTTCACAGGGTCTACCATCAATCCTTGCTTACATACTACATGGCCGAGAAAAAATCCAAAGGGCACACAGAATATGCACTTCTTCAAATTCAGCGTGATCTGATACCTTCGACATGTATCTAGCATAAGGTGTAGACTTGCAACATGGCGCTTCACCAACCCAAACACAGTCCAATCATCGAAATAAACCTCCAAAAATTTATGAATAAATTCCTTGAACATTGTGATTACGACCCAGGAGAAAATTCTAGGCGTGTTCTTCAATCCGAATGGCATTACTATATATTGAAAGCAACCCCACTCCACCATGAAGGTTGTCTTGCTTCAATCTTCTAGCATGATCTTTATTTGATGGCATCTTGAGAACCCATCAGTAAATGAATAAGCCTCCTGTCCGCCAACATTCTCTAATACCTCATTTGTAAATGGTGTTGGAAATAGATCGTGCACGCATTTATCATTCAACTTTCTTAGATCTACACATATCCTGATTTCACCTTTCTATTTCTTCTCTTGGACAACTATTGGGCTTACTCAATCAGATTCTTCTATTGGTTCAATAATGTTGGGTTGTGTTATATTCTTTCCACGACTAGCCCATGTAGTTAACCGAGGGCTTAGAAGGGGGCCGAAGCCTTCCCTTTGCTGTGCCGGTTGTGTAGCGGGGGGAGTCACATGGGGTTTGAGGCATGCAGGTAACCCCACTCTATGGGTTCCAAGGCAGTGCCTTAGAAAATTTTGTTTTTTGGACCCTATGTTAGGTTGGGCGAACCTACCTATGGTTTTGTGCTTGATTTTTCGCACATGGTTTTGGACATGATGGTTTTCAGTCCATGGTTTTGGACGCGACAGTTTTTCGATCCATGGTATTGGATGCTTCAACATGTATAAATATGTATTGTAACATTGAAAGGAGCATAATGAAAAATCAAGTTGGTAGTCCCGATTTTGGGATCTAGGGGAAAATCTCTGTGTATATGTGTTTTATGTGTTATTCTCTCACATTGTTTATCTTCTCTGGTTTCAAAATTGTATGCAGGTAATTTCTGTACAGGGTTAAAACCTACATTTGGTATCAGAGTTGTTTTGGCTTCAAGGGGATGCCTTTGTTGCTGAGGGGCTTCGCTTGGGCCTGTGGTAGATCTCGTTCAGTGGGAGATCTATGGGATCGATTTTGGTGGTGAAAGAAGATGGCGAGCGGTGGAAAGATAGAGATCGAGAAATTTAATGGTCAGAGTTTTCAGTTGTGGAAACTCAAGATGGAGGATCTATTGGTGGATAAACATCAGTGGATCGTGGTAGACCTAGGTACTAAACCAATGGGAGTGTCTGATGAATAATGGAAGAAGTTGGATCGGAAGGCAAAGAGCACAATACAATTATGTGTCTCAAATTCAATATTGTTGAATGTATCAGGGGAAGCTACAGCGAAGGCTTTGTGGGACAAGTTAGGGACATTGTACCAATCTAAGTCTCTGGTGAATAAAATGTTACTACAGAAAAGGCTATATAATATGAGGATAAAAGATGGAGACTCAGTGACAGAGCATCTAAATGTGTTTAATACTGTAGTAATTCAATTATCGTCTGTTGATATCAAAATTTTAGATGAAGATAAGTGCATTATTTTGTTGTGTTCTCTACCATATTCATGGGATAGTATGGTTATTGCAATAGGTAGCAATGCAACAAACTTGCAGTTTGATGAAATAGTCTCATCCTTGCTAATGGAGGAGATAAGACGGAAAAATATGGAGAACCATAATGGTGATGCCTTGTCTGTACGAGGACGGTCCCATAACAGAAACAAAAATAAGTCATCGAGTTGGAGATCTAAATCTAGAGGGAGATATAAATCTCCAGGAAAACCTATAAAGGTGGTATGTTGGAAATGTGGAAAGGAAGGGCACTACAAAAGGGATTGTAAATCTAAAGCTTCTGACAAAGGAAAGGGATCTAATGATGCTCCTTCTCCAGAGGTGAAAACCACCTCAGATGAAGGTGGGGATGTGTACTTGGCTTCGTCAAGTACACATGTAGATCATGCGGCATGGTTGATTGACTCAGGTGCATCCTTTCACTTCACTCCCCATAGAGAGTGGTTCTGTGAGTATGAGAAATCCGATGGTGGTGATGTCTTCTTAGGGGATGATAGGAAGGCTAGAATCGTTGGTCGTGGAAATGTAAAGTTCAAGTTGCATGGTGGAAGGGTTAGAACACTTCTGGGTGTTCTATATATTCTTGCATTGGTCAGAAATCTGATTTATGTAAGCAAGCTAGATGATGCAGGTGTAAAAACAATATTTGAGGAGGATACCTACAAGATGGTTCGGGGAGCACTAGTATTGATGCAGGGAGTTTGGATTGGAACTCTATACAAGCTGCAAGGTAGCACTGTTGTTGACGGGTGCAATAGTTCTATGGTTCCTGAAAATGGAGTAGAAAATCTAGTGGTCTCTGGAGAGAAGACCATGCTGTGGCATCAAAGCTTGGACATATTGGAGAGAAGGGCCTTTGAATACTTCATGGTAAAGGTATGGTAGAAGGTATGAGTAATAGCTCTCTGGATTTTGATTTCTGTGAAAATTGTGTATATGGGAAGCAGAATCGGGTGAGTTTCCCCTCTGGTGGTAAGAGGACGAAACAAATATTAGAGCTTGTGCACAACGATGTGTTTGGACCTGTGAAAGTTCCATCATTGGGTAAGTCTATGTACTATGTATCATTTATAGATGACTTCTCAAGGAATACATGGATATATTTCCTTAAGAAGAAATCTGAAGTCTTTGACAGGTTTAAAGAATTTAAGGCTCTGGTGGAAACCAGACAGAGAAGAAGATAAAGGT
>APFE030889625.1:223731-240075 GCA_000404065.3 Pinus taeda | reverse complement strand
AATGCATGATATCAAATCCACTAAGATTGAATTGGATATTCCTCTTATTGCTTTTCTCAAGGCACTTTATCCTACTTACTCCAATTATCTTGAGTCATTACAAGCAAATGGAAATCTCAAAGATATAACCTTTGACTCTCTTGTGAAAATGTTTGTTGAAAGAGAGAAAGCTTTTGGAAAGAAGACATCCCTTGAATCTTCTGAAGAGGTTGTGTGCCTTGCTCATAAAGAAAAGCATCCTGCTCAAGATTCTACAAGAGGAAGAGCTGGACGAAGAGGAAGAGGAAGATATTTCAGAGACAGGGGGGGCAGACATTCTCAAGGAGAAAAGGCAAATTTGCACTGCATACCCTGCAAAAGAAATGGATCACATGATGCCTCTACATGCAAGCTACCATGGGACAAAATTGAACAGAAAAAAAAAAAAAACCAACAGAAATGTAAAACTGATGATACAGACAAAGGTAAAGCACCTGAATCCACTCACTATGTTGTGGCACAATATAACATTGGAGTAAATGAAGATTTATTTAATGCTTCACTTGATTCTTGGAAAAATTATTGGTTGCTTGATTCAGGAGCAACCTGCCACATGACTCATAGAAAATATTTTTTTGAAGATTTCACTGACAATGTTGATGGAGCAGTATACTTTGCAGATCAATCAAAAATCAAGCCATCAGGGCTTGGCACAATCAGGCATAAATTGCCTGGTATTCCAAACTTTCTGCTGCATCATGTTCTATATCTCCCACAGCTCAAGAGAAAATTTTTGTCCTTGGTCCACATCCGCCAGCAAGGTCACTCCATTCATATGTTTGATGGCAAGATTGAGGTAAGAAAAGCATCTGACCACTCACTTGTCATGAGAGGAATAGAAGAAGAAAGGCTTATCAAGCTGCAAGGAACCTTTGCTCATGCACAACATTTCTCATACAATTTGTGGAGTCGTTAAAAGGGTCTCTTTCACCTCTAATTACCTCACATTAATTTGTCAATCCAAGAACGTTTTGTTATTTCAAAGAGTGTCTCAGTCTGAGGCTCACATTTACTAGAGTAATGCTAGTAGTATAGTGCTTAAGAAAATACAAGAGTAAACGGATGCTGGAAAGGAAATCTACTTACAGCAAAAGATCTTGAAGCCTAAATCATTCACTCAAAAAAATAAGCAATATATCAGTCAAGGGTCCAGTAACAATAACTCATCCCTTTAGAAACTGATGTCTCAAAAGTAATCAAGGAACAGATCGTCGATCTCGGGACCGGACAGCAAATGTCAATGCCCACTACAGTCTTAGATCGTTCTGCACACCAAGATAGTCAATAATGCAAATAACAGGAAATGAAACAGGAAATATGAAATGGAACAGCAAGTATGAAATGGAACAGCAAAGCGGAAACTGTAATGGCAATTAAGTTTGAGAAGCAACAACGCCTTAGTCTACAAAGTAAAATGCAACCGATCATATCCTACGGAAATCAAATGGCAATCCTCTGTCTCTAAGGATGAATCAAACAACACACAGAAATAGACAGAAATAGAACAGCACTGATTAGTGATGGAATAAGGAACAGCGTTGAAAATCAAACAATAACTTAACACACGACACACCTCAATAGTAATCTGATCTTGGTAATTCAACTGAAAATCTTAGTTATAGATAATACGATCGTATTTTAGAATGGAAGAGCAATGCCCATAAATTCAGTCAATCGCAAAGAAATATAATTTCTAAGATGAGTTCAATAATACCAAAGGATAAATGCACAACACAAATACCCTGTAATTGAACAACAACAGTACTCTGTAAAGACCAGCAATATCAATATTTAAAGAAACAGCAATGCGTTGCAGAGTTATGATGTCTTTGTCTCAAGAAATGATATCACTTAACGAGTGAATTGTAACAGAGTTGTGAAGTAAAGATAACAAAATGTATCAGATTACCAAATAAAGCCGATAAGCAAAACCATGCATAAACTAAAAGTAAGAGTACAGGAGCAAGTGTTCCTCCAGGGGCGGGCCCTTAGCCTCCAGGGGTACACCGCTTGAAGTTATTCTAGAATCACAGATGAAATAGCAAGCAATTTTGTATTAATGCATAAACCAAAGTTACAGTAGATCACTTCTCAACGAGAGTCGATGATCAAAGTCTCAATTTTAAGAGAAATTACATAAAAACATAATCGATCCCCTAGGCTAATAGTGCTGCCCCTTTTATATTGGGAAAGGCGGAGATGTCCAGGTACAAAAAATAGTTAAAGTAGCAATCCCTCAGGATCACAGGATCCTGAGGGATTCGCCAAACTGTTGGCTCTCAGCTATTTCTTTCCTTTCTTGCGCCGAGCCGATATCTCCATCTCCTTTCCTTGGCTGATACGCTTTGATTTGGTTTGCCTTATTTGTGTGTGATTCCCCGCCAGAGGGACAGCAGTTAACCTGGCTTCGTCCTTTCCTTTGGAACGGCAATCTTTCCTTTTTCCTTCTTCCTGCACAAGAAAATGACAATTGTCAGTGTTTTCGTTTTGCATATTAATCTTACAGGTTTTGTCACAATTCCTCATTATCTACCTAGTTCATGATGCAAAAAGTTTGTAGGTTTAATCAAAAAGAAACTAAAATAATCACCAAAACATACCTTCTTTAGCACTCCACACACCCCCTGCTTACCCTTTTTCATGCCCTCATGAAAACATTGTAGTTGACATGTAAGGCAGTGAGAGAGTAGACTGGAGATGGGATCTCATGCGGAGGTCTACAGCCATGATGCATAACTAGGTGTTCAAAGAAATGGCCAAGTTGACCCTCAGGCATCTCATACAGGGCTTGGTATCCAGGTGCAGGATGCCAAATAATTGGACTCCGGTATCTATATCCTAACCAGGATGGCCCTGCTCTCAAGATAACCTCGCCATAGAGGTGCAAGCGGTTGGCAGCTAACTTAAAATTTTCATAATTAAATGGTTCTCTGAGTTGGATATTCGGATTAGAGATCTGATATCGAAATTTAGCCGCATCAATGGCAAGGTCTTTAATAGTGAAAAAGTAGTCTATTCCATGCCGATTGATTGTTGTATGAATGGGTCCTAATGCTTCAATTATGCCTAGAATCCCCATGAGGTTCCTATTTTCCCTCCACAACTGTACTGGATTCCTAGGTTCAGTTGTTACCCACAAGTCTAATCCGTTTTCTTGTTTCTGGAAAGCATTATAGGCTTTAAGCCACTTGATTTGATTGACCCCAAATGAGATAAATGCCTGCAATTGGATGTCCCCAACAAAAGGGCTGGGGTTCTACTTGGTCTCCTCATTTAATACGAGGTTATGCAGATAGAATTCACACAGTAATCTTTGAACCTTCACTCCATAATGCTTACAGCAATTTATAAAATCATCAATGGTATTAATTTGTATAGGAGCGCCTGCTTTAACAGCCTTTATTTTCAATTGCAAATATCGTTCCACTAAAAACAGGGCATAATTCCTAGTAGGGGCTCTACAGGCTAGGACGTCAGTGTACAAAGGGAATAAGGTATCCATTTGCTTGACAACTATATCTAACCTACGAGTTACCTTTGTGACTTTTTCTTCTTCCTTTCGCCATCCTTCAAAGGCCTGACTTTCAGATAAGTTGACGTTCCTTAGCTGTTGTTGTAATTCTTCATACCTTTCTCGAGGGACTGTTTGTTCTGCGATTTTTTCTGCTGCTTGTTGAGCTTGCATCAAACCCTCTCGTAGGGTCACCGTCCTCGGATCATTATCCCACATAGTAGTGGTGAGCGGCAGGTTCACCTGAATCTTTCTGTTACATTGCCCTGCATTCATAGTCTGCATCCTTTCAGAGGGTTGTGCCTCTGTCTGAACTTCCTTGTCCTCGGTCAATATATCATCGGTTTGTACTTTAATATGAGCAATAGTAGAATGCGGTTCCTTTTACTTTTGAACGGCAGTCTGCTCGTGAACAGCAGACTGTTTTTCAACGACGGTTTGAACAGCAGGCTAAACTTCGTTAGCAATTTGAACAGTAGACTGTTCCCCAACAAGGTTTGGAATGGCAGACCACTTTTTGGCAGGGTTTTGAACAATAGGATGGACTCGGGTCCTTTGAACCTTTTTCTTGAGAGGTTTTGCTGTAATGGCTTCATGTCTCCCCCCCGAAGTCCTTTTTACCCTTTTTCTTGCTTTCATAATTTTGATATGCTGTCGAAGTTGAACTATTATATTCAGCAATCTTTGTTGTTCTTTCTGTAATTTCTTAATTTCCTCAATTTCCTTAGAAGGAACAGCAGACTGTTTACTCCAGCCTGGACAGTTATCTTGATTGCTTACCTGGTTTTCCTCCTGGGGTGCTCCTTCAATGGTTTGTTCAGGTTGCTCAGAGGCAAGAACCCTAGCTGGTTCTGTTACTTCCTGGGTGACTTCTTTTTTCCACCTCCTCTTCTTCCAAGAGTTCTTCCGGTGTAGTCTGGCTAGGAACCGATTGTTCCTCCTCTGTATCACTTTTCTCTCCTGACATATTATGAACAGGTTGACTCTCGTTTTCTTCCTCCTCATCATGTAGTTCTTCGGGTGCATCTTTAGCCTGAGCAGAGTGTTCTTCTGGTTCTTCTTCAGCATGGAGGTCCGATGGGCTGAGAGGTTGACCATATTCGCCCATATTGGCCAATATGTTGGCTAATTCATCTTCTCTCAATGGATTTTGCAATGGGCTGCCTTCACGCTGCTCTGTTTCCTTCTCCTGCTTAGGTTGCTCGTTTTCTTCCTCCCTTTCTCTTTTCTCATTTCCTTGCATGCCTTCCTCATTTTATTCTCCTTCTAATTGTGGGGGTTGCTCATCCCCAGAATCATCTACCTCTACTGGTTGGTTAGTGTCCCCTTGGGAATTCTCCAGCCTTCCTTTAATTTGTGCCAATCTAACTGATTTTCTTCGTTTTAATGGATGATCTGGTGTACTGGTGGCATGCTTTTCTGGTGTACTGGTGGTATGCTTATGTTTTGGGGATGGCTTGGTCAATCCCCTGTTTATCAAGGCAGTTAGCTCTTCCTAGCTGCTCTGCTACTGGGTAAGGCTATGGCTAACTATTAATCGTATCAATCCATGGTGACTGACAACTGATTCTACATGTTGTGCCGTTTTCATACTTCGTGCGACATCATGAAGTAAAAAATTTAAAAATGCAGGTAGATTTACAAATCATTTCTGCTTTAATACAGCTAAAAATTTAAGGTGTCATGATCTTACCATGTCTTTCCTGCCTTCACAGGTGATGTAGCTTTGAATAATCCTCACCAATTATGCCCATGACTCTCCTAATGCTGCAGGTAGAACTCCTTTTCCTCTAATTGTCAAGTTCTGGCCTTCATCCTGGAAGGTTTCTATGATTTTCTTCAGTCTTTCCTTCTTTAATGTCCATACAGGTCCGGCGGCTGGCAGCCCTGAGACTTCAGCAATTATGTCATCGGTGACTGTTATACGTTTCCCCCTCACTGTGGAGTGATATTCTTGCAAGTTCTACAAGAATTCTATTGCTACCGTCTCATTGGATTCCTGTAATTGTTCGAGGTAAGTTATCCAACCTGCTCTTGCCAGAATTTCCCGTGCAGTAACGGAGGCTGTCAATTCCTGTGGTTCTCTCTGAATTGATCTTCCTCCCATGTTTTTAATTTCCCTATAAAATCTCAGAATTGACAATGGAACAGCAAGTTGTTCACGCCATTAAAACACAGAGAGACTAACAGACATAGGACTCGCTAAACCTCAGAATTGACAATGGAACATCCAGCTGTTTATGTTGTTAAAACACAGAGAAACTAACAGGCATAGGACTTGCTCAAAATCTAAAGGACTTTACTAATGCCGCAGAGCATACTATGGAAATGGCTTAGGAACAGCAAGCCATGCAAAAGAATAAAAAAATAGTATATCGTTGAGCCGTGTTATTCCCAAGTACACAATTTCTTGAATGGTGATCTGACACATAAACCAGCGAATAATGAGGTGAACCTCCCCCCTGCAATGTGATAGGCCGTCCCCGGTCGTCAAATATTGGAGCGGCGTGCCGATCTGCCTTGGATCAGAGTCATAAAGGAACAGCGTATGGCAGCATGCCATGTTTACAAAAAATAGCAGGTTGTCGAAATCGAGGTGCATACTTGAATCGCTTAACAAGTAAGAGATTGTTGTGATATGATGCGAGGCTGGGAGGATAGGACAGCTACCGTGCACACAGAGTTACATGCGGTCGTTGTCAACTTTTCTGTCATGATTGGCGATAATAGATTGCATGTGTTTGCATGGTTCGGGAAATAATATACATACTTCTTATGTGATTTATTAGTAAGGTATAAGAAACAGAAGGGTGTTAATACTTATCTATTGGTGTAAGTAATGTGACTTCAATACCATTAACAGATCTCTGCTACCAATAGGTGTCCATAACCTTGGTAGAGTTGTTTGTTCCACCCATGGAACCATGGTCCTTTGTGTATGCCTAATAAATGTTATGTGATGTCAAAATGTAGGCCATCATGCTGGCTTGGTGACCAGTTAGTCATAATGCCATTCACGAGGAAGGAGTGAAAGGTGGGTAGGCTAGCTCGTGATGAGACCTCCTTTTCCAAGGGCTTTTTATTTTGATGTACCTTTTGGACCATATCCCTGGTGTGGTAGCCATAGTGGGATTGCCACTTCACTTTCTTCCTTATGATCATGGTAGGCTGGCTCTTAATGAGACCCCCTATCCTGCATTTGACAACTTATTAAAACATCATTTTTCACTTTCCTTTTTCTTTTTCTTTCATGAGGTACTTTCCCATTTATACACAAAGGGTGGTTCAACACTCCTTAAGAGTAGGAATGGTGGAAGAAGTCTTAACATCTCAATAGGAACGTATAAACCCTTTTCTCTTATTCCTAAATAATAATCAAAGAAATTTGTGAAAATTTTAAAATAACCCACATAATAAAGATAACCAATCAGATCAGAATTAGTGAAATAATGACAGCAAGGGTAATGGATAAGTGTGTCCTCTCTTCTGTCCTCTTACCAATTCAGAGCAATTTCCTATAAAAATAGCGATTTTATAGTTTTCCTGATTTCAGCATGTTGTGAGTTTGTATCATTGCATAAGTGCATAGTTGTGTTCCAAACGACTTGAAATAGCAGGAACAGTAGGCATCCTCAAATTAGAACAGCAAGGAAAACAAAAACGAATACGAGGATGTTGTTATTGCCAAAAAGGAAGAGCAAAAGAATGCAAGTGGTGTTCCTTTTGAAAAAGGAACAGCAAAAATCAAAAATGCTGCTCCTTTTGAAAAAGGAACAACAGAAAACACACAAATGTCGTTCCTTTGAAAAAGGAACAGCAAAAATCAAAAATGTTGCTCCTTTTGAAAAAGGAACAGCAGAAAGCACAAATGTCGTTCCTTTGAAAAAAGGAACAGCAGACAACCCGAATGTCGTTCCTTTTGGAAAAGGAACTGCAAAAATGAAAAGTGTTGTTCCTTTGGAAAAGGAACAGTAAAAAACACAAATGTCGTTCCTTTGGAAAAAGGAACAGCAAAAATCAAAATTGTTGTTCCTTTTGGAAAAGGAATAGCAAAAATCAAAAGTGTTGTTCCTTTTGGAAAAGGAACAGCAAAAATCAAAAGTGTTGTTCCTTTTGGAAAAGGAACAGCAAAAATCAAAAGTGTTGTTCCTTTTGGAAAAGGAACAGCAAGCACCCAAAATGTCGTTCCTTTGGAAAAGGAACAGCAAGAGCACAAGGTAAAAAAAGAACAGCAAAAAAATAGTAACAGCAAAATATGTACAAAGAAATTATGTACAGTGTAAAAAGAGATAAATCATTTAATGAATCACAGGTGAGGAATATTTCTCTCCCTCCCCCAAAATTTCCATATCAGATTCTTCGTGTAGCTGCTGACAGAAGGACTCCCGAGTGAGTGGTTTGCGATAAAGTCAAACTCGGTGACCATTTGCCTTGAAGGCATATCCAGAACCGTCAATAGTCATTAGAGTAAGAGTATCGTTATCATGTACCTTCTGGATTTCGTATGGCCCAAGCCAACGGTTTGAAGTTTCCCGGGAAAGTCCTGAAACCTGGAATCATACAAAAGTGCCTTGTCTCCTTCGTGGAAGACTTTATTTTTAATAAGAACATCATGCCATTTGACTCGTTGTTGTTGAATCAGTGCGGTATTTTGAAGTGCAGAGAGCCTGATTTCATCCAGCTCATTGATCTGTTGTAATCGATTAATCTGTGCCTCGGTTAGATCTAAGCCAACTTCCTGTGTTGTTCGCAATGTTTGGATTTCAAATTCTATGGGGAAGATGGGTTGTTTCCCAAACACTAATTGATAAGGTGAGTAGCCGGTGGTGCTTCTCCATGTTATTCTGTAAGCCCACAATGCTTCTGGTAGTTTTGCAGCCCAATCATGTCTATGTGACGCAATTGTTTTTGTTAGGATTGCTTCTATTATTTTATTGTTGCTTTCTACCTGACCTTTGGCCTGTGGGTGGTATGGAGTAGTGATTTTATGCTGGATATGGTAATTTTTGAGTGTTGCAGCTATTTTGTTCCCAGCAAACTGTGGTCCACCGTCTGTAATTATATCTCTTGGAATGTCATAGCACACAAATATATGGAACAGGAACTGTATGACAGAATCCTCAATAGCTCTCGGCAATGCCTCTGCTTCAACCCATTTGGTGACATACTCTGTTGCCACCAAAATATATGTTTTTTGGTTCGAGGATGGGTTAATTGGTCCAACAAAATCGAGGGCCCATCGTTCGAATGGTTCAATGACTAGCTGTGGGTTGAGGGGAATTTCATCAGACTGACCAGGGCGGCCTACTCTCTGGCAACTATCACAAGCTTGGACGAATTTTTTTGCATCTTTAAAAATTGTGGGCCAATAATACCCTGTTTACAGCACCTTATGTCCAGTCCTCTTACCAGCAAAGTGTCCGCCACATGGTCCGTCGTGACAGGTCTTTAAAATGTCAAAGATTTCATCCTCACGAATGCATCTCCTGATATGCATATCTGCCCCTTGTGAAACAGGTAGCCCCCAATCCAAGAAAACCGAACACTTCGCTGAATAATATGTTTCCGCTCATTGGGAGATAGATGTTTCGGTAATTTACCTACTGCCAGGTAATTGGCAACATCAGCACACCAAGGTGTTTTAACAGCAACAGAAAACAGATGTTTGTCTAGAAATTGGTCTTCAACTACGGCTGCATCGATTGGCTTTGGCATTTGTGAGAGAAAATCAGCTACCATATTTTCTTTTCCAAGTCGATCCTTGATTGTAATATCAAATTCTTGCAATAATATCAGCCATCTGGTTATTCTGCCATTTGTGATAGGCTTATTTGCTAAATATTTTATGGCAAAATGATCTGTATACAAGATAACAGGATATCCAGTAATGTAATGCCTGAACTTATTGATAGCATGTATTACGGCTAGAAATTCTTTTTCAGTGACAGTATAATTCAATTCAGCAAGGGATAAATTTTTGCATATGTAATAAATTGCATATGGTTTTTTATCCTCCTCCTGCCCAAGGACTTCTCTAATGGTTGTATCTGAGGCATCTGATGATATCTGAAATGGCAAATCCCAATTTGGTCCTCGAAGGACTGGGGTTGTGGACACAAGCTTCCTCAGATCCTGGAAAGCACGTTCATATTTTTATGTCCAGAGAAAGTCAACATTCCCTGTTAGTGCATACAGAGGTGCAGCAGTATGTGAAAAATGTTCTATAAACCTCCTATAATAACCAGAAAATCCAAGAAAACTGCGTACCTCTGTTTGAGTGGTAGGAGTAGGAATAAGCAAAATTATTTGGATTTTGGCTGGATCTACCTGAATGCTAGCTGCTGAAATATAGTGTCCTAGGATAAGTCCTTCAGTCATCATCATATAGCATTTTTCATGACTTAAACCAAGCCTTGTAGCAATGTAGCGTTGTAGGACTTTTTCCGATGTGTCCAATGCTGGATCGAACTCGTCTCCATATTGTGTAAAGTCATCCATATATACTTCAAGTCCTTCATTTATTAAGTCTGCAAAAATACTGAGGATAGCCCTTTGGAATGTGGCAGGAGCATTGCATAAGCCAAAAGGTAGAACTCTGTAGGCAAATGTTCCCCAAGGACAAGTAAAAGTGGTTTTGTCTTGGTCTTCAAGGGCAATCTGGATCTGATTATATCCACTGAAGCCATCTAGGAAGGAAAAGAATTTCTTTCCTGCCAAAGTGTCTAATACTTGGTGGATAAATGGGAGAGGGAAGTGGTATTTTTGTGTTGCTTTGTTTAGCTCTTTGTATTCCACACAAATTCTCCACTTCCCATTCTTTTTTGGTACCACCACAAGCGGAGAGACCCATTTACTATCAGAGATAGGATAGATGAAATTGACATCTAAAAGTTTTTGAAGTTCAGCTTTTACCACATCTTTTAGATGAGGATTAAGTCTCCTTTGAGGCTGGCGAACAGGTCTTGCGTCCTTTTCTATGTAAATGTGGTGTGTACATAATTGGGGGTCAATTCCTTTCATATCAGGGTAGTCCCATGCAAATGCTTCTTTATATTTTCCTAGTAATTGGATGAGCTTTTCTTCTTGTTCGGAGGTGAGGTTGGCATTAATGTTTAAGGTCTTTCCTGGTTCAATTTCCACAATTTTGTTATTTGCAACAGAGGTAACAGGTATCGTTTGGTCATGTGTTTCTCTTAGAGGATCTTCTTCTAATTCATTATCGAATGCTGCCTCTATCATGTGACATTGCGTGTGGGATCTGAGTTCAGTCTCACTAATAAAATTATTAATGGCATCACCTTCTGTTTGATCTTTGAAATCAAGTGCCTCTTGTATGGTTAATGGATATCTAATGTTGTCAGTAAGGTATGATATAGGGTGCCTATTATTTTTTATTATTGTGACACTTGGCTGCGCTGGAGGATATAAAGCTAAGTTCTTATTGTTTGCTCCTCTGGTTATGGTCATATTGCCTTGTCGGCAGCCAATATAAGCATCGGCAGTTGCAAGCCAAGGTCTACCTAAAATCAATGGATGTCCATCAAGTCGGTTTTTGGGATTTATTATCAGAAAATCGGTCGAATATTCCCAGGAATCAACAGATACCATAACATCATGTAATGTGCCTTCTGGCCTAACCACCGATTGGTCAGCCAGTTCTAGTAAAATAAAGGTGACTTCTACAGATGTAATGCCTAGATTTTGGCAAGTAGTAGTTGTTAAGATATTGATTGCAGCACCTAGATCAACTAAGGCATTGGAGAAGGTTTGCCCATCAATTTGTACGGTTACTACTGGATTTCCTGGGTCTTCGTATTTAATAGGTGTTTCTTTTCTTGATAATAAGTCAGATAGAGTACCAACTACTTGGACTCTTGGGTTATTTGTGATATTCCTCCTTGGTTTCTTTACGCATAATTCTTTGATAGTCCTCGCGTATATCGGGATGTCTTAAATGGCTTGGAGGAATGGAATTTTTAAGTACAAATTTTTAATTCTCCCAGAATGTCAAAATCGAGATATTGTGTAGGTCGAGGTATTATCAATCATTCTGGGAATGGAGGAGAGGATGTGGTTGCTTCATTATGAATTTGTTGTTCATTCGCATCCTCTCCCTGTGGCGATTGTTCTCTAGGTAACTGATTTTCAACATGAACTGTCTTATCTCCCTCTGTTTCAACAATACGCCCAGATCTTAGCTGAAGATCATTACACTCCCTCAGATCGGCTTCTATTTCTTGTGTTTCTACTATTTGGACAGATTGGACCGGTTTGTTATTTGGATTAGGGTTGGGTTGGGCTGGGAGCTGCGGTCTCAGGTTAGTCTAGGGGTTTTGTTGTAAGGCTGATAGTGTAGGTTGAGGGAGCAGAATGGTTCCTACTGGCTGATGCATCGATCTTTGCCAGTTTGTCTGCCAGGCTTGATTTTGTGAAGTAGGAGGGTTCCATTGTGCTGGGTATGTGTTATTTTGCCAATATGGTGGGGCATAGGGAAAATTCGGCCAATTGGATTGATTTGCTTGGTTCAGCCACGGGTTTGATGAAGGAAATGACTGTGGTGACCAATTCGGGAAAGGAGGCTGAGGTTGATTTTGCCACATACTATATTGTTGAGCATTATACTGTGGAGGCTGAAAAGAAGAAGTTGGGTCCGAGAACATACCAAAATGTCGTGGCTGCCACTGACGGCGCTGATTGAGCAGATACACCGACTCTGGCTCCTCTTCTGCTTCCTTGTATACTACTTTTAATTCGGGAAGTGAGGGACAGTTCTCTGTAAGGTCGTCTTTTGTGCAGATGGTGCATGTTTGGATTGCATCTAGTGGACACTCCCTATGGCTATGCTTCTTTCTACATCGGGGACAGAATATTGCCAAATTCTGTTATGCCTCCACTTGCTTTTGCTTAGCCTGCATAATATCAAGTTGTGTTATTAGTGTCCCTAGTATATCAGTTTTAAAATTTTCCAATAAATTTCCAATTTTTGCACGCGTTACTCCTTCTGTCGAAATTATATTATCTCTTACAAACAGATCATGCTCTGCCAGTTTTAGTCTTGTGCTGCCTCTCAAGCTCCTGATACATAAATCAATAATGTCAGCAAAATTTTCCTGATAAATATCTCATTTTCCCATAATGTTTAATGTTTCAATCCATTGTTCTTTCATTCCCCTAATTAAGGTTGTTTTTAACACATTATCGGGTAAAGGTAGTGATGCATAAGGAGATCTTTGAAGATTATATTGAAAGCGTTCCACATACTCCTCTAATGTTTCATTTGGTCTAGCTACCATCTGGAATATCTCGTCTTTTAGTTCCCTAGACTGGCAATAGTCCTGATATTTTTTTAGAAAATATTCTTTCATTTGATCCCAGTTATTTATAACACCGCCACCTAATCCCATGAACCATCTCAAAGTAGCCCCCTTTAATGTAGAGGGGAATAATTTCAGTTTATGGGGGTCGGTGGTGTAGTCATAACTTCTACACAGCACGTCGAATTCAAACAAAAATGCATCTGGATCTTCTGATGTCAGACCATGGAATGTAGGGATATGCTGAACAGGAACTGCCTTCATAGGCGCATTTGCTGCAGTATCCACGATAGGGTATTGCAGAGTAGAGGTTTGGGTGTTAGGCTAATTCTGGGCCATTTAATCGAATATATGCCAATAACCTTCTGGGATATCTAGGAGGGTATTCCTAGGTTGAGAGGGAATGGCTTTAATAGGAATGATTTTAATGGCACTTCCTTTATCTGGGATAATGAGAGTACCTAATGTCTGAGGGGATTGTGTTTCCTCAAAAATGACTTTTGCAACACTTCCCTTATCTGGGCTGCTTAATGGCTGAATTGCCCCAAGAGGAGACCTTGGTTCCTGAGTTTCCCCTGTCTCTCCTCTTCCTTCACAAATATTGTTGAAATTCCCTTCTTGCAATAGTTCTGGACTAGAATTTTCAATTTCTTGAAAATCCTGCTCTTCGGTTTGACTATGCACCTCAGCAAAGGCTATAGATGGTGATCCTGTGGCATGAAGGGAACTAGTAGGCTACCTGGAAATAACTTTCCTGGGTCCTACTGAAGGCTGAGATTCTGCTATCTTAAATATTTTGTCTATGAAGGTTGATCGGCCAAGGGTCACCGCCCCCTTAGCTTTTTCGGGCTTGGGTAGAGGTTTGGAATTCTTTTCTGGTTTTTTCTGCTTAGTCATGCACACACAAATCAACTACTAGGTTCTACCCAATTAAAATAATGACAAATTTGCAAGAAAGCGGGCAGAGGAGCAGGGTTGTTACATGCTCCACACGTAGGTTCTTACCTTCCGTTTTTAAAACCCAATTCTTCCCTAGCAGGATCTTACACTACTCTGAAAAAAACAAGCAAACAAACAAACAAACAAACAAACAAACAAAAAACAACAACAACAACAAAACAAAAAAAACAAACAAACAAAAACAAAAACAAACAAACAAATGGCTACACTCTTTCCCCAGCAACGGCACCAAAATGTGGAGTCGTAAAAAGGGTCTCTTTCACCTCTAATTACCTCACATTAATTTGTCAATCCAGGAACATTTTGTTATTTCAAAGAGTGTCTCAGTATAAGGCTCACATTTGCCAGAGTAATGCTAGTAGTATAGTGCTTAAGAAAATACAAGAGTAAATGGATGTTGGAAAGGAAACCTACTTACAGCAAAAGATCTTGAAGTGTAAATCATTCACTCAGAAAAATAAGCAATATATCAGTCAAGCGTCCAGTAACAATAACTCATCCTTTTAGAAACTAATGTCCCAAAAGTAATCAAGGAACAAATCGTCGATCTGGGGACCGGACAGCAAATTTCAATGCCCACTATAGTCTTAGATCGTTCTGCACACCAAGACAGTCAATAATGCAAATAACAAGAAATGGAACAACAAATATGAAATGGAACAGCAAGTATGAAATGGAACAGCAACTAAGAAATGGAACAGCAAAGCGGAAACTGTAATGGCAATTAAGTTTGAGAAGCAACAACGCCTTAGTCTACAAAGTAGAATGCAACCGACCATATCCTACGGAAATCAAATGGCAATCATCTGTCTCTAAGGATGAATCGAACAACACACAGAAATAGACAGAAATAGAATAGCACCGATTAGTGATGGAATATGGAACAGCGTTGAAAATCAAACAATAACTTAACACACGGCACACCTCAATAGTAATTTGATCTTGGTAATTCAACTGCAAATCTTAGTTATAGATAATACGACCGTATTTCAGAATGGAACAGCAATGCCCATAAATTCAGTCAATCACAAAGAAATATAATTTCTAAGATGAGTTCAATAATACCAAAGGATAAATGCACAACACAAATACCCTATAATTGAACAACAACAGTATTATGTAAAGACCAGCAATATCAGTATTTAAAGAAACAGCAATGCGTTGCAGAGTTATGATGTCTTTGTCTCAAGAAATGATATCACTTAACAAGTGAATTGTAACAGAGTTGTGAAGTAAAGATAACAGAATGTATCAGATTACCAAATAAAGCCGATAAGCAAAACCACGCATAAACTAAAAGTAAGAGTACAGGATCAAGTGTTCCTCCAGGGGTACACCGCTTGAAGTTATTCCAGAATCACAGATGAAATAGCAAGCAAGTTTGTATTAATGCATAAACCAGAATTACAGTAGATCACTTCTCAATGAGAGTCGATGATCAAAGTCTTAATTTTAAGAGAAATTACATAAAAACATAACCGATCCCCCAGGCTAACAGTGCTGCCCCTTTTTATATTGGGAAAGGCGGAGATGTCCAAGTACAAAAAATAGTTAAAGTAGCGATCCCTCAGGATCACAGGATCCTGAGGGATTCGCCAAATTGTTGGCTCTCAGCTATTTCTTTCCTTTTTTGCGCCGAGCCGATATCTCCATCTCCTTTCCTTGGCTGATACGCTTTGATTTGGTTTGCCTTATTTGCGTGCGGTCCCCGCCAGAGGGACAGCAGTTAACCTGGCTTCGTCCTTTCCTTTGCAACGGCAATCTTTCGTTTTTCCTTCTTCTTGCATAAGAAAATGACAATTGTCAGTGTTTTCGTTTTGCATATTAATCTTACAGTTTTTGTCACAATTCCTCATTATCTACCTAGTTCATGATGCAAAAATTTTGTAGGTTTAATCAAAAAGAAACTAAAATAATCACCAAAACATACCTTCTTTAGTACTCCACACAATTGTCATCATGAAGAAGGTACACTTCCATCAAGTTTATTATGGTATGCTAGATTTGGACATTTGAACTATGACAGTCTTCGCTTATTAAAGAAAAATGGTGTTGTTGGTTTGCCTACAATTCCTAGGAAACTTAAGCAATGTGATGCTTGCATTCTAGGAAAGCATATCAAACAGTCCTTTCATGATTCACATTCAAGAGCGCATAGAAAACTTGAACTCATTCATTCAGATTTATGTGGTCCAATGCATGTTCCTTCTGCAAATGGAAATAAATATATCATGACATTTATTGATGACTACACCAAAATGTGTTGGGTTTATTTTTTGAGGAACAAATTTGATGCTTTTCAAACATTCAAGAATTTTCATAAATGGATTGAAAATGATGCACAATCTCATATTGGGTCTATTCACACTGATAATGGAAAAGAATACACATCCAATGAATTTGAAAACTATCTTCGCCAAAATGGGATCAAACATCAAACAACTGTGCCTTATAATCCCCAACAGAATGGTGTAGTTGAAAGAATGAATAAGACAATCTTAAATATGGTACGATCCATGC
>APFE030889625.1:178557-223526 GCA_000404065.3 Pinus taeda | reverse complement strand
ATTTCAAGAATTTGAAAATCAGATTCCACATCTTGAAGAGGGGATTCCTATACTAGATCAACATGTGGAATCTTCTCCTGAAGAATACTCTCCCCCGACTGAAACTCCAACAACGGATGATGCTTTAAGTGATGTAATTGATAGAATTGGGAGACTCAATCTTGATTCACTCCCAACTCAATCAACAGAGCAGCCTGGCCATCTCAGAAAGGTCCCCCAAAATGGCTGACAAAGACACTTGAAAGTGTTCATACCGATGAAGTTGGAAAGACAGGAACCAGAAATTCAAACCAACAAAATGGAGGTGATGTAGATGACTCTAATTCACCTGTTGATATGGATGTTTCTTATGATTGTGAATTGAACTTGTTTGCAGATTTTGAACCAACTTCCTTCAAATAAGTTGCTTCTCATGATGAATGGAAAGAAGCGATGCAAAAGGAGTATGATGCCCTCATAAGAACGACACTTGGAAACTGGTTGATCCTCCATTAGGAACCAAACCAATTGGCTGCAATTGGGTCTACAAGAACAAGTATAAAACTGATGGCTCACTTGACAAGCACAAAGCTAGGCTTGTGGCAAAAGGTTTTACATAGAAGGAAGGGGTTGATTATGAGGAGACTTTTTCCCCCACAGCAAAATGGGCTACCATCTAGACACTCTTTGCACTAGCAGCTCAGAACGGTTGGAAAGTCCATCAAATGGATATAAAAACTGCTTTCTTGAATGGAGATCTAAAAGAGAATGTTTTTATGTCCCAACCTGAAGGATTTGCTATGGAAGGACATGAACATAAAGTATGCAAACTTGTGAAGTCCTTGTATGGCCTCAAACAAGCACCACGAGCCTAGTATGAAAAACTAACTGAGCATATTCTGAAACTCAATTTCAAACATTTTGATCTTGATGATGCAAATTTATTTGTCAAGAAATTTGGAAAACCAGTTGTATATATTGTGGTATATGTAGATGATCTTTTGATGACAGGGAACAATGAAAGCTACATTGCATCCATAAAGAAGGAATTGGGGAAAAGTTTTGAAATGACTGACTTGGGCTATGTTCATTACTATCTTGGCATTGAAGTAACCCAACATCCAAAGTCCATATTTCTTTCTCATATGAAATACATTGGAGATCTGTTGAACAAGTTTGGCATGACAGAGTGCAATCATCTTACTACTCCAATGGAACAAAACTTAAAGCTCACATCTATTGAAGGAAAGGAATTTGAGGATGCAACAAAAGTATAGACAGCTTGTAGGAAGTCTCAACTACCTAACTGCTACCAGACCAGACATTTCATTTGTTGTTGGAATCCTCTTCAAGTTTATGCAAAAGCCTTGTGAGGGACATTGGTCTGCTGCAAAAAGAGTTCTAAGGTACTTGAAGGGAACTCAAGACTTTGGAATCAAGTATACACAGGTGGACGACCTCAGCTTGATTGGATACTCTGATTCAGGCTTCGATGGAGATAAAGAAACTGGGGTATCTACTTCAGGATATGCTATGATTCTTGGATCAGGAGCTATCTCCTAGAGATCATGCAAACAATCAGTTCCAGCAGATTCCACAACAGAAGCAGAATACGTGGCAGCAGCTGAAGCAACAAAAGAAATTGTGTGGCTCAGGAAAATTCTTGAAGATTTGCAGGTAAAACAAGTACAATCAAATCCACTCATGATTGACAACACCTCTGCAATAAAGTTGGCCAAGAACCCAAAGTTCCATGATCGTACAAAGCACATCAATACTAAATATCATCTGATCCGACATCATGTTGAGGCCAAAACAATCCATCTCCATCATTGTTCCACAAATGAGCAAATTGCAGACATCTTCACCAAAGCGCTTGGAAGAGAAAAGCTTGAACGATTCATAACGATGCTTGGACTCACCAACATCCCTTCAGATTAAGGGGGGGAATGTTGACACCTAATCCTCGTGATTGGGTGAATTTATGTAAATAATTAAATTAGAAATGTGAACAGTCATCGAGAGATGAACTAAACAGTCTCTCCCTGTTGTATATAACAAATACCTACCTGATGGAATAATACAAAAATCAGTTTTTGCTTAATGGAGTTACTGCCTGGCCTGACATACTTGCATGTCATGACGACTTATCCGTACAAGCTCATTTCGTACGAAGGTGCAAAACGTGTAGCATTTTGTATCATGTAAATAGTGCATTGTTTCTTCTAGATGTGAGTACTTAAAACATTTATACAATATATGATATAGTTCTCTAGCAATTAGATACCAAGTTCAATAATTGGATAATGTGATAGTGTTACGCACGTTTACAGAAGATACGTTACAGTTGTATAGGTCTTATGTTTCAATTACTTGCTTGTTGTAAAATTAGAATCTCTTATTTTTCTTAATTCTATATATTTGATTTAATTCATATCATTACAACGATGAAAATGAACACAAGCAAAACAAATATCGTTAAAGACAATGATAACTTTGCTAAGAGGTACCTTTCTCTTCTATTTATTACCATTTGATTATGTTTACATAATACAGTCTAGTGTCTTTCCTTAATTTTCAAGCTATAGTTTTTACGAACTATTACTAAAAACAAAGTGTTTTTTAATTTTCAGGAAACATGTAACATAGAAATTCAGATCTAGGACAACAATTAAAAGCAAAAAAGAACTTTCAATGTTTCTATAAAACACTTGTATCTATAGAACTAAAATCTATATAGAAGCTTAGCTATATCCAAAGAAATAAGAATATATCTAGTAGTTATGAACGTGATATTGAAGTAGCATTTACTTAGTATCAATTATAATTTCCTTCTAAGCAATGATTTCAATGCATTGTTTGTGAACAAGCAAAGGATATCAAATATGAATGGTGTGACAGTAGAGATGGACGAGGTTGTAGAGATAGTAATGACCAGTAGTACAAAAATAGATGTCGCAACAAACAAAACCAAAGGAACAGAAAACGACGCAGAAACAAAAGCAAATATGTAGTTCTTCACAGATTTGTCAATTGTATATTAGGATTCTTTTTTGTTCTTTTTTGTCTCCCTTTTTCTTTGAATTAGTTCCAATTCAATGCTCATGATTAAGGAAAAAGAGATCGAGACTATGCCATTGTTGATTAAAGATATCAATAACCATATAACAGGAAGCATTTTTCATGGAGTTGTCTTGGTTATGTATTAAACTTTTTGGACAAAATAAACAAGATAGAAGCAATCCTCCATGCAGATTTAACAGATAAAAAAGGCAATATGACAATAACATTGCTTGTGCAAACACATTTTATCGAACAACATGAGCCAAAACTTATTGCAAATGTTGGTGTTTATATCAAATATTTTGAAATTGTTCGAAGGCATAAATACGATAGTGGTGATTGTGAAAAAACTATTTGTGTAAATAGCTTCACCACTGTAGAAAATATTTATCCTGTTTGTGCAAAGTATCAATTCTTTCCAAATATGACGATTGCAAATATGTCCCGTAATGAAGAACCATATCTTGTTGGCACAATCGTTGCTATTGTAATTTCAGTAATGCACACAAAAATGAAATATGTACTGGAAATCAAAGACGACAATGCAGAATAGGACAAGGCAATAGTAAGCTTTGATTTATTTGTATATTTCATTGTTACAAAGTTATTGTCCATCTGTTATACGATTTTCATGTGTTGTTTTACGAATTTCGCATATGTATAGGTTCAAGTGCACAATAAACTTGTTTCAATGTGTCTTTCAATCAAAAGACAAATGCATGAAAATGTTTTCTCGTTGCTTTTGCTAAAAATATATAGTTAAAAAACAAGAAAGAGTTTTCCAAATTTCATATGTTCATTGAAAATAGGAAAGAAAGTCAAAAATCTTAAAAATTGCTTTCTTCGGCCAATGGAATATGCACGATAAAATTTATCATATTGTAGATATTCTCTCTCTCTCTCTCATCTCTCTCTCTCTCTCTCTATATATATATATATATATATATATATATAGAAAAAAGAAAAACATAAAAAGACATTTGATTTCATGTTTTTAAGCCTCTATTTTATATGTCAATTTTGTAGTACTTCTAAGGACACTTGGCAACGACAAGTGCATACACAAATCCATTTGACATTGTATGTGCTAAATGCAGTAATCTGATTCCAAGTGCTAGAAATATGAATAAAACTATGGTTTATTGTACCATTTGCAAGCAGGACTCTCACTTCATTTATTTTCATTAATTAAACTACATCATACATGCAAATGGGAGTATTACAATACATTGTGTTCTAAGAGCCGTAGAACTAGAAAAAGTATTACCTTGACTGCAAAAAGTTACCTATGAGCAATATTGTGCAGACAAATCACTTGTCATTGATATCTTGTCCAATTTCGAGCCACGTGGCACATTTACAATAAACCATCAAAATGTGATTATGCATATACAATGACAATTTTTTTTTTACATTATGGAGCAATCCAGTAACAGTTCATTTTTTGGTGTAGTTTAACAACAATGTTTATGACATATTATATTATGTAATTGTTTTGATGATAACAAATAATGTACAAATTTTTTAAAGCATTTAGCTCTAGAGCATTTGAGAAACAACAAATGTGTTATACGCAAAAATTGTGTCGAAACAGTAATGTTTCGGAAAATTGATATGCTATCATGTTATCGCTCAAATGTTGAATCACAATTACTCTAATGCATGGATCTAATTTCATGTTGCGAAGCAATATACTGTCAACTATTGCCGATGAGTAGAACACCATGGGCATTTACATGGTTTCACATATCTATATCTCTAATCTTAAGATCATTTTCTACTTCTTGGTTCAAAAATTTGAGTACTGTTGAATAGCTTTTTAATAGAGAAACGAGATTTCCTTACATTGTACAGGAACATATTTTAGTGAACTACTTTGTTTAGGTTTTGTGTTTTGTACTGTGTTATTTACTAAGATTGTTTACAATGTTTTGATTCTTATGTATAGATGCTTCATTATGCTATGTTTTGTTTGCTTTATTGCAGTCTCAGTTCTTACATTGTTTTAATGATTTATTGAATTTGCAAATATTTTTCAGTTACACTGTTATTAATTAATGGAGTTTACAATGGCGGTCTTATTTGTTTACATTGTTGAGGAATCCAATAATGCTACAGTTCTCGTTTCTTGCATTGTTAATTAATCTTAACATTGCCTTATACTTTATGGTTGAAGAATTTGACTATTGTCAAACAACTCTTTCAGTTTATTGGATGATTGCAATATGTTTTTTGTGTTATGAGTAGTTCATCTTCTATTCTCTTGTCTTTCATTGTGGTACAATGCATCATTGACTATTCCCAAAGGGCGGAGCGCCATGCATATTTTCACGTATCTGTATCTACAATCTTAATATCGTCTTATATTTTCCTACTTCAAGAATTTGAGTATTGTTACGAAATTTTTAACAACAAATTGGGATCTTATTACATTGTGCAAAGACGTATTTCAATGAATTTTTGTGTTCAAGTTCTATGTTTCATATTATGTTATTTACTATTTCGTATTATGCTATTTACTATGGCTATTTACTATGTTTTAATTGTTTATAACTTGATTAGTGGGATAATCGACGAAACATCTTTCAATGACACTGTTGCTAGATAATGAAGTTAATGATCATTTTGTCTTGCATATCATCATGTAAATGAAATTGTGCAGAATTGCATGGTTGTACGGAAGCTTTTGTGAAATGCGGAGGCCCCCGCAATTTACATCTCGCATAAATACTCCACTTGATCTAGGGAATGTGGATCCTTAATACTTGTTTGACGTCTCTATAAAGTAAAAATTGCATCTAGTAAAATTTGACAACATTTTTACAATTTAACTCCAACATGTAACTAGTGCTGTATCATATTTGCTTCTTTTCAATGTGATTTGTCACGTCGTTTTATTGATTTATCAGTTTTACAGCTCTTTTTTATTAAAAAAAACTATTCAAAGCAAAATTCAAACAAATATCTAAATGAACCATTGTCATATGAAGTAGAAACAAACTTTTAAAACGAATAAAGTGTAGGTTTTAACCCTGTACAGAAATTACCTGCATACAAATTCTTAAACATGGAAATTAAACAATGCGAGAGCATAACACATAAAACACATTTACACAGAGATTTTCCCCTAGATCCCAAAACCGGGACTACCAGCTTGATTTTTCATTATGTTCTTTTCAATGTTACAATACATATTTATACATGTCGAAGCATCCAATACCATGGACCGAAAACCATCGCCTCCAAAACCATGTGCGAAAAATATGCACAAAAGCATAGGTAGATCTCTCAACCTAATATAGGTTCCAAACAACAAAATTTTCCGAGATGCTGCCCTGGACCCCATAGAGGGGGGTTACCTGCACCCCTCAAACCCCTTATGACCCCCTTGCTATGCAATCGGTGCAACGAAGGGGGGGCTCTGCCCCCCTCTCTAACCCCCCAGTTAACTACGTGGGCTAGTCGTGGAAAGAATATAACACAACCCAACATAAAGAGCACTACGATATTACTTATAAAATGTTTTGCATATGGACATACATGTGTATTCATAATGTTCTATTAGTCTTTTCCTTCTTTTTTTACTGTGTCTAGAATATTACAATATATCGCATCTAGCATATATTGAATTTCAGAATTCGTTGAGTAAATAGAAAAATTTGGTAATGATTTCTTTACTTATCAATTATTATTCCTTGAGATTAATGATTCAACTTATTTTGTGAGAGCTCTTCTAAGAATGTTCTTACGGTGTTTAGTTCATGTTCGAACCACCTAAGCATTTGATGAAGTTCCAATATATTATCCATTAGCATTAAGATATCTTGGTTGAGCCTTAGAATATCTTGGCTCTCTGCATGTTTCTCTTCCTTTGTACTGTTGTCGTTGTTCCTTTGAGCCATTTGTTTCGCTCTTAGCAACAAATTCAAAAAACAATAAACAAATTAGAAAATGAATCCTGAATACACTTATCAATATCAAAACATACAAAATAAATCAGTTTGCCTTAAATTTTAGTGCTAACTTCAATACTAACGGATCTACAACAAGATAAACATTGACAAATTGTTTTCACGATCAACAGACCTACATATAATGTGTTAAAGGTGATAAGTCATCTAAATCACAAATTGACATCTAAGACTTGAAATGAAATTTAATCACTATTGATTTTAATGGTATTCATCAGTGATCATCATCAAATTCGCTACTACCAATTTGTCTGATCTCAAATCAGAAAAGACTATTGTCAAATCAATCACTTTAAATCATATCCATTTTGCTTAAATTCCAACTCCAAGTAGTCCAATTCATATGATTATGTTTCATGATTGATCCGTCTCACACGCTTTATAAATCGATATCGAAAAATGATTTTATCAATGTACTATCGATCACTTTAAATCATATCCATTTTACTTAATTTCCAACTCAAAGTAGTCTAATTCATACAATCATGTTTCATGATTGATTTGTGTCACACACCTTAGAAATCGATATCAAGATACTATTTTATTAATATACTAAATCACATCCTATTCTGATTAACTAAAGCTCTTATGCCAATAAATAAAAGTTTTTTCGACATGTCTTCAATGAATCAACATGTATTTTGTAACACCCCCTCCTCCAAGGCCCACCTAAGCAACCAACCAGCCGGGGAAAACATGTGATGAGAGAGGTCACTATAATGGATTCAATCTCCTTAGTAACCTTAAGGAAATGGAATCAATGGAAAACATCAAACAAACCCATCCACATTAGCAACAACACCCCCAGGAGAATGTCAGCCACTCAGACATCCTGCCCTTGGGTCCCACTAATGTTTTAAGCCTTTTAATTGAAATTTTCTCTCATGCTATAGGAAAGACAATGAATAGAAACCCAAAGTCGCTCTCATAGGCCTATGTGGCAACGACTATGGACTTCCCTCAACATAAATGTGCCAATGACCCCAAGATTTGAGCCACTTTTCTAGCCTAGAATCCCAGCCTCTGCCCAGAACTTGCTACAACCTTCAAAATCCAACAAAGACATGATAACAATGTTGGTAAATAAAAAATCAAGCTCAGGCCTAGGCTTGAGCATCCCTAACCGGGACTAACATTCTGTCAAACACTTGGCATCGATGCAACCTACAGGTCTAGGATACAAGACAAATCATAAATTATTGGAAGAACTTATGAAACATAACCAGAAGCATCACATCCTTCTCCATTGAACTATTATATTATCAATTAGGTCTTGCATCCATCCATTTATCAGTTACAAGTAAATACATGAAATAACCATGACATGAACCAGTCATATAACCATGCTGATAACTAGCATAAAACCATGTAAATATCAGAGATATGACATCCATTAAATCCACATATAAACCAGTACAAAAGTAAGAGAACTTAGCTTTTATTAATCATAAGCAAAACTGACCAGGTTCGGGACTTCCACGTACCACACGACCATAGTCGTGGCTAAACCAAATCTCTCTTTTAGCCAGTCACCCTCGTGCCATAATATTCCAAGCACTAATGTGGGATCTCATAGAATGACCAATCTAAGAACAACCAAGGGAATCCAGAGGTTAAACCACCTCCACCCTCGTCAAACAGTGATCACACCAAAACCGATGCTTCAATCACAACCGAACTAAACTTGGAATGCCATCCAGAATCCATCACTATCATTGAGTAATTTTCTATCTCCTTGTCTCTCAAGCTTTACTGCAATCCAACCCTGGACCACTAGGCCCTAAACCGAGAGTAGTCTCTTAGGATTTACCATAACAAAACTAGATCACTAGGCCCTAAACTGAGACTCCTCCCTCAGGCTTTACAGTGTATCCTGCTAAAACTGGTCAAGGGATTCCTAGGCCTCTAAACTTGAGACCACCTCCACCCCAGATTCTGAAATCCATCCAGCAAGCCAATGCTCAAAAACCGGGATAAACATCCCAACACTGTGGCATCCGAAAAAAGGCAAGGCTAGGCAGAAAACCACTGCCATAACCCGGCAAAACCATGCAACTAGCAGCAAGATAACCTGTTGTAGTGGCTACAACCACCCTCCAAAATTTTGGCTCGCATGTAAATTTCAGAGCCTACCCTGGATCCTGTGATCATTCGTCCTTGGTCACTTGTTGGTACGCTAATGATTTCAAGCTCCTCTCCTCAATCTTAAGATTTTTATGTGTTCTCATCTTTATGCAGCATGCGTCATCTTTCGGCATAGGGGTTGTTGTTTGTCATGCAAAGGGAATGTTGTTTTTCTTCAAGGGACAGCATGTGCGCATGAATGGTTGTCATCACATAGACATGTTTCACACTCACTTCATGCACTCTTGTCACGAAGGTTGTTGCATCAAGCAAAGTATTTCTTATGTATTTTGGATGGTCTACGTTGTGTCATTAAGTGTCTGTGTGTGATCACAATCAAGTCCTATCAATGTTTACATATGTTTCATTGATCTCACACTTAGCCATTTTCCTGAGCAAACTAGCCTCATCTAGCTTCCTGGAACTATGCGCTTTACTTCTGCAACCATCAAGCTTCCTCCCTTGCCTGCTAAAACCTCATAGTGCATAGAGACACCAACCTCCCTTGCCTGTTGAAACCCCGCAGCCCACAGAGACACCAACCTCCCTTGCCTGCTGAAACCCCGCAACCCGTAGAGACCCCAGTCAACACTGCTATCCAAAAAATGCACATAGCAGTCAAGCAGTCAGCACTACTCTCCAAAAATGCGCAAAGAAGTCTAGTTGCACTGCACTTAAAAATTTCGCAGAGGTGTCCTCCCAAGACCCCCATCCCACAGCAGTGTCCTGTGCCTCAAAACTGCGTAGTGTTGTCCAAGCTGCCATGTCTGTCTTGCATGTAGAAACTATGCAGATGAACCTCCAAGGGCCTCATTCTGGCAGCAGTTGTTGTCCACTGAAATTGTGAAGATCTACCTCTCAATGACTATAGGAAAAGGTGACATGATGAGATCACTTCCAAGGAGTTGAGGACAAGGACCAAGGAACCAAGTAATGGGAAAGATCAGGACTGCATGAAAACTCTCTCAGATGTATGATCATCTTGAGGGTAAGTATGGTAAGTAAAGAACACCTTTCGAAGTACACCTCTTAGTTGAGTTTCCAGGACTGCTTGTCACTGTCATATCATCATGTCCTCAGTAACATGCATGTGTGCAAACGCGAAAAGTTATTTTATGTGTTTTTTCTACATGTCTTGCTTCCTTTTCACTTGTTTGACTAATTGTCGTCTACGACATGTTGATCGTTGTGTCATGCTTATCACCTCATTCTGGTTTTGTTGAAGGTTGTGTTTGAGTTGTGCTCATTATGTAAACATCTATTGCACTCACACGCAATGTTGTAAGCATTTTCGCACAAGTTTCGTCGCGGTCGTTCAACGATCTATCACAAGTGTCACGCTTATCGCTCACACCCATCGGTCAGTCACACTGAGTGTATGTTACCTTGATTGGTTCAAGGTTTCTTGTCATCAAGTCATGTTGAGTGTGTGTTCACAAGGTCATGCATGCACAAGTTCACTCGATCACACACTTAGTCATTTTGTTGAAACTCTGTCAACTAGACCACCCCCAACAGCTAGACCTATGTTTAGCTGCACTGCACAGTCTCAACCCTCAGTGATCATGTATTGCTACCCAAAATTGTGCAGAGCTTGAGGCTGCCTCCCAGGCAGTCTGCACTGCGCATTCATGGAGTCAACCTGACTGACTATCACCCAGAATAGTGTAGAAGTTCCTCAACAAGCCATCTCAATCTGCGATGCCTGCAAACGAATCTATCAAGCATCCAGCTAGTCAACAAGAGAGTTTGACCAGGTAGTGTCCCCAGGCCTCACTCCTCCAAAAAATTGCACAGAAGTTGCCAAGTTTTCCTGCCTCTACTTATTGAAGAAATTGCGCAAACATTGTCATTGCGCTATCCTCGAAAATTGCACATTTTTCTCAGCCAGACACCTTATCAATCGACATGCTACTCCTCCTAAAAACTGAGTATTTTTCATGGGTTGTCTCCTAGCTACCCAGCATCCCGCTCAGCCCAAAAAATATGTAGGGATGTCCTCCAGGCCAGCCTCCCGGTCCTACGTAGTTTTGGCCAGCAGCCTCCTGCAGCCCGCTTCCAGCCTCCCTAGAGAATCTGCGCAGTTTTCACTTCCAGTGTCCCCCTGCTGCATGCACTGTCTCCCTAGAAAAATTGCACAAATTTTCCCTCCAACCGAGCCAGATCTCGTAAACAATCACTACTGATCCGGATTTCCCATCTCAGCCTCCCAGTGACCTCTATGCAATTTTCATTGACAATGCTCAGACTCGCATTTCGACTTGAAATGTGCTCGGTGCAATTTCAGAGCCTTGTCCTCTCTCCTAGTGATGTGCATCCGAAAGTGAAAGATAATGCATCATGGTAGACTAGGAGATTTCTGGATTTTATGTCGTCTCGTCATGAGTGATTGCAGATATGGGTACATCAATGAGACATCGCGTGACGACGAACGGGATGAAAAAGGAGTGCATGCCAGGAGACTTGTTCATGAACGGATGAACAGATGAAGCGTACCAAGTAGAAAGCGAAGGAGACACATGCACATGCATGAAATATCAAGCGAACACCAAGACCATCAAAGACTTCACACACCTTTCCATGCAGAGGTGAAGCTATGATACACCAAGAACGCACTCATCTCTCAACAGCACTACAACTCGAAATGGACACCACCATCAGCATGAACATACTAGCATTGTTGTGTCGAGTCATGTAATGAGTCATCTCAGCCACATCGCTATTGTGGGCCATATTGTTGTAATCAATGTAATATAACGTGGAAGTCCAAGAGATACACATGTAAATTTGAAGAGTCATGTAAAGTAGAAGATTCATGTAAGTCAAACAGTCATGAGGGAAGTTGAATAGTCACAAGGGTCAGTTTCACCCTTGGCTATATATACCCCTCATTTGTACATGCAGAGGGACTTTTTCACCTTGGCTCCACCCACATATCTTTGAGAGTCTATAATCTTTTCTTTAAGGAGTGATCAATGGCTCCAATGCCCCGCTATCGAGGTTAGTGATGTAATGGTGTATAGATGTGTCTTGGAACTTTCACTTAATTTAGAAGCCCGTTAACTGGCTAGCATGTTTTCGCACATGTATTGTATTCATTTGTAAAACTATTCTTTGGATGCTTGTAATGCACGTTGCTTTAACATGTATTCAGATAGTTGAACTATTTCAGTTGTTTTAGTACATATGCTATGGGAAAAGTGTTGTACTAGTTGTTAATGTTGTCTCACCCCTGTAAGCTATCCCGCCGAACACCTGATAGATTCATTCTTGTAAACTTGTTATAACACCCATTACACTCGTGTAGACTATTCCACTCGATGTTGTACGTGCTACCTATTCACCTTGTGTTTGTGACTACTGAATTTGTGTGGACTACTCCGCCGGAATTTTCGCATGTCCTGTTGTGTTATGTGTCTCTAGCAGTGTTGGGACTACTCCCTTTCAACCTGAGATTCACTCCCACCCTCTCCCTCTGTAGTGAAAGAACTTTGACACAAGCGACACTAAGAACTCACCAGGCATGCGAACCTCATTGTTTGAATACAAAGCGAACCACTCTCAGATGCTAACAAGCAAGAGCTAAGACATATCTTTAAGATAATGGCAACCAGGCCATCCTACTTGATGGGACTCCTACACCAAATGGTGTGAGGTCTAGTTGGGACTTCATATCGGGGAGATCCCCTTAATTTTGGCGGGTCTAGCACCGTCAACATTTCTGGCGCTAGAATGAGGGATAGATGACGAGTTGAGTCCTCACAATCTATTTTGAATCTTCGCATACTTATCATGACTAAACAAATAATTTTTCTTTTGGAGTGTATGTCTTATGGAAATAAACTTGAGATCTTGGAAAAGCTCTGGAATAACTTGTCACATAAAACATACGATGGTGGAGGCCAAGTAGCCTTGGTTAAACACATCATTGGCGTTGTAGGCTCCTGCGAAAGGCATGAAATCTTTGAAGATTACATGACCTGCGCGTTGTTCGCATACACGCTTCGAGAGAACCCACTGCATTGGTATGCCACGCTGCCCGAAAAAGATATTCACTCTTTCCATCATCTAAATGCAGAGATAAACCGTTCTTTCAATCATTTTGACCATAAAGCACAAATAAAGAAATTTTGAAATTACGGAAAGCACCTGATGAATCCACTGAACAATTTTACATGCGCTTTTGTAATCTTGCATATCGATTTCCTGAAGATGAAATTTATTAGGAATTCCTTGATGGAAGATTTATCTTCTTTACATATCTGAAAATCCGCAACTCTTAGAATCATGCGAACCCCTCCCAGTATACTTTAGTGATGGAGTTGTGCAATCAAAAGCCGACACAGTTGTTGTCACAAGTGATTGTCCACCTTCCCCTCATCAAACAACTCCACCCCCCAGAGTGATGTGGGAGAACATGCACACACATCAATTGAACTGTCATATCCTCCCACCTCACCTGCTCCAATGTTTGCACAGATTTGGCTTGCAAGCCTGTTGGTTGTCACATGGATGCGTTCCCTCAACCTCTCTCCCCGCATTCCATTGATCCTCCAAATTGTACTATCTTGTGTTCTTTTGTTCCAGACTCCACACTTGTTGTGAATGAGGACCAAGTTGCTGACAGAGTTGGTGTTGTGCAGCCAACCTGCGCTATCATTCATGATGATTGTGTGTGGGAATCTAAAGAATAACCCACGGTGAAGGATGACTCCCTTCCATCTGCGCCTCATTCGCTTTATCCTGACATCCCTTGTGATCCTGCCACATTTGATCCTCCTTGTGAAAACTCATTTTCAAATGTTTCTACTTCCAATCGTTCACAAGACACACGAGATGTTAGTCTGTCATTACATTGCAAAGAGGACACATCTTCCTCTGAAAATTCATCCCATATGTCATCTATCATTTCTGAAAACACAGAGGATGAACATTCTTGCTTCTCATCTACCCCTCTACACAATTTATTAAATCATGAGGATGCTGATGAACATCCCGAATTTTATGATCATGGTTGGCGTGATCTCTATACTTCTTCATTTGGTCATAATGTTGATTCACTTGTTGTTAATCTATCTAAGCCATTGGTCTCCGATGATCTACCTATTAACGAAGTGGAAACCCCGCAGGATGTCAAGGCACTTTAGCCTGGGCTTATGGTTATGTCAGGCCCTCGCTGTCCTGAGGTTAGTTTCACTTTCGATCAGAAAATTTTCGGACACCCAAGGCTCCTCATCACTCTCTTCTTCGCATTAAAGATCAACCAAACACCCAGATTTCGCTTCCTCCACCCAAATCACATGATCCCATCACTCAAGCTTTAGAGGAACTTACACAACGAGCGCACTTGAAAAGCATAAGTTTCTGGTCTTTCTCATGTTTGCTTGTATGTCATTGTCCAAAGAGTGTGTATGTTTATCATCCACAGGCGGTGCATCGCAACACCATGGTACATCTGCAGGATGTTTGTTTTGTGCATTCGCTCTTTTCTATTCTGTGGATGTTCTAGAACTCAGAGTGTGTTGGTATTCATTGATCTATCTTTCTTGTTCGTTGGTTTACATGCATATCTTTATTGTCAACCATGTCTTCACCAACATGGGCCAACCAATCCATCGGTGGTTGCATTGGAAATATCACTTCACATGAGTAGGCCCATGCACTATTTAGTATAGGAGTAGGAGTAGTGTTTGCTTCTTTACTTTGTGTTGCTTTGACTTCTGGTTTGCATCTTTGATTGCTTTATTACTTGGTTTGGTTACTTTCTTGCTTGCTTTTCTTACTTCTTTTGCTTTCCATTTACTTCTACTTTTTACTTTTTGCTTTCTTTTCTTGCTTGTACCTATAGGTTAGCCTCTCGTGAAACCGTGTTTGGCTCTCGAGACAAGCTGGGAAAATCTAAGAGGACTTGTACAGCTATCAACATCTAGTTATCTATTTTCCTCTCTCTTTGTGAAGAACTTATTGTCTTCATTCAATGATGCCTGGATGGAAAATACATTATGTTCAGAGTGATCCTTGGTGAAAACACAACACTTGCACTATTAACTAGTTTTGCCTACTCTAATCAGTTATTTTGGGTTAACCCTTGTCAGCTCAGTCAAGTAGGGTAAGATGAAGGGGGAAACCTTAACAAGTATGTCAGAGGTATATATAACATACTTCTCTGAAGGAACAACCTCTCATGCTCTCAATAAGTCAGGATCCATCTTCTGCCTCTAAAATAAATAAGTGCCTATGCACAGTTCTTGAAAAAAAAGGAAAAAAGGAAAACTTAATATAATATATATATATATATATATATATATATATATATAATATATATATATATATTATATATATATATTAAAAAATGAATACGGTGAAAGAAGAGAAAGGATTCTTGTGCAGAGAGGTGATACAAGTAACTTCGTCGGGGTACTAACCAGGCTCGCTGACAGCGGAGCGATGCTTATCTTCCTGCATGACTCCGTAGGGGTATTGTCCAGGCCAACTGGCAGTGGAGCAACACCGGAGATGAAACTTAAACTCTGACATTCATATTACTCATGCACCAATGTACCCCTCATCCCCAATCAAAATAATCGTGTTGACTTGGCTGGGAATGTGTGTTGAATGATAAAGAGCATGGAAGGTGCTACATCTTTCAATCAAGCTAGTGTGGAAACAATGATGATCAAAGAATCGAACAATACTTCTCGAAAGGTTAGACTCACTTTTCATGAAACAAGGTCCATACAGAGAGTTGGAGTTCTAGTAGTGTGTCACCAAGTGTTGTAGCGGCTACAACCACCCTCCAAAGTTTTGGCTCGCATGCAAATTTCAGAGCCTACCTTGGATCCTGTGATCATTCGTCCTTGGTCACTTGTTGGTAAGCTGATGATTTCAAGCTCCTCTCCTCGATCTTAAGAGTTGTCTATGTTCTCATCTTTATGCAGCATGCATCATTTTTGGGCATAGGGGTTATTGTTTTTCATGCAAAGGGAATGTTGTTTTGCTTCAAGGGAAAGCATGTGCGCATGATTGGTTTTCATCACATAGATATGTTTCACACTCACTTCACGCACACTTGTCACGAAGGTTGTTGCATCAAGAAAAGTATGCCTTATGTATTCTGGATGGTCTATGTTGTGTCACTAAGTGTCTGTGTGCGATCATAATGAATTCCTATCAATGTTTACATATGTTTCACTGATCTCACACTTAGCCATTTTCCCGAGCAACCTAGCCTCATCCAACTTCCCGGAACTGTGCGCTTTGCTTCTACAACCATCAAGCTTCCTCCCTTGACTGTTGAAACCTCGTAGTGTGTAGAACCAACCTCCCTTGCCTACTAAAACCCCACAACCCACAAAGACACCAACCTCCCTTGCCTGCTAAAACCCCGCAACCCGCAAAGACCCCAATCAACACTGCTCTCCAAAAAATGTGCAGAGCAATCAGATAGTCGGCACTGCTCTCCAGAAATGCGCAGAGAATTCCAACTACACTGCACTCAAAAATTGCGCAAATGTGTCCTCCCAGGACCCCCATCTTGCAACAGTGTCTTGTGCCTCAAAAATGCACAGTGTTGTCCAAGCTGCCATGTCTATCTTGCATGCAGAAACTACACAGACAGGCCTCCCAGGGCCTCATTCCAGCAGCAGTCACTATCCACTGAAATTGCACAAATCTACCTCTCAGTGACTATAGGAAAATGTGACATGTCGATATCGCTCTCAAGGAGTTGAGGAGAAGGTCCAAGGAACCAAGTAATGGAAAAGATCAGGACCACATGCAAACTCCATCAGATGCATGATCATCTTAAGGGTAAGTATGGTAAGTAAAGAACACCTTTTGAAGTACACCTCTTAGTTGAGTTTGCAAGACTGTTTGTCATTGTCATATCATCTTGTCCTTAGTAACATGCATGTGCGCAAATGTGAAAAGTTATTTATGTGTTTCCTCTACATGCTTGCTTCCTTTTCACTTGTTTGACCAACTTTCGTCTTCAGCATGTTGATTGTTATGTCATTCAACCTTGTTCTGGTGTTGTTGAAGGTTATGTTTGAGTTATGCTTGTTATGTAAACATCTATCGCACTCACACATGATGTTATAAGAACTATCGTGCAAGTGTCATCACGGTCGTTCAACGATCTATCACAAGTGTCACGCTTGTCGACCGCACTGATCGGTCAGTGACACTGAGTGTATGTTGTCTTGATGGTTTGAGGTGTCTTGTCGTCAAGTCATGTTGAGTGTGTGTTCGCAAGTTCATGCATGCACAAGTTCACTCACTCACACACTTAGTCATTTTGTTGAAGCTCTGTCGACCTAACCACCCCCAACAGCCAAACCTTCGTTGAGCTACACTTCACAGTCTCAACCCTCAGTGAACATGTACTACTGCCCATCATTGCGCAAAGCTTGAGGCTCCCTCCCAGGTAATCTACACTGTGCAATCCTGGAGTCAACCTGACTGATTGTCACCCAAAACAGCATAGAAGTTCCTCAGCAAGCCATCTCAATTTGTGTTTCCCGCAAGCAAAATTTATCAAGCCTCCAACTGGCCAACTGGAGAGTTTGACCAAGAAGTGACCTCGTGCCTCACTCCTCCAAAAAATTGCGTAGAAGCTTCCAAGCTTGCCCACCTCCACTGATAGAAGAAATTCCAGAGACATGCCTGACAGGCACCTGCTGCATGTCACTGCACCTGTCCTCGAAAATTGCACAGTTTTCTCAGCCAGTCACCCTGTCAGCCAGCCTACAGCTCCTCCTAAAAATTGCGCAATTTTCATGGGTTGTCTCCCAGCTGCCTAGCATCCCACTCAGCCCAGAAACTAAGCAGGGATGTCCTACAATCCAGCCTCCCAGCTCTGCGCAATTTTGGCTAGCAGTCTCCCATAGACCGCTGCCAAACTCCCCAGAGAATTTGTGTAGTTTTCACTGCGAGTGTCCCCCTGCTGCATGCACTGTCTCCTTGGAAAAATTGCGCAAATCTGCCCTCCAACCAAGCTAGATCTCGCAAATAGTCACTACTGATCTAGATTGCCCATCTCAGCCTCCCAATGACCGTTTCACAATGTTCATTGACAATGCCCAGAGCCTGCATCCCGATCTGAAACGTGTTCTGCACAGTTTCTGAGCCTTGTCCTCTCTCCTAGTCACCTACATCCAAAAGTGAAAGATAATGCCTCATGGTAGACTAGGATATTTCTCAATTTGATGTCATATTGTCATGAGTGATTGCAGATACAAGTACATTGATGAGACATGGCGTGACGACGAATGACCTAGGAGACTTGTTCACAAACAGATGAACACACTAAGCATACCAAGTAGCGAGCGAAGGAGACACATGCACATGCACGCAATATCAAGTGAACACCAAGACCATTGAAGACTTCACACACTTTTCCATGCGGAGGTGAAGCTATGATACACCAAGAACACACTCATCACTCAGCAACACTGCAACTCGACATGGACACCACCACCATCATGAACATACCAGCATTGTCGTGTCGAGTCATGTCATGAGTCATCTCAACCACATCACTATTGTGGGCCATACTATTGTAATCAATGTAATGTAATGTGGAATTCCAAGAGAACCACATGTAAAGTTGAAAAGTCATGTAAAGTTCAAGATTCATGTAAGTCAAACAGTCGTGAGGGAAGTTGAACAGTCACAAGGGTTGGTTTCACCCTTGGCTATATATACCCCTCATTTGTACATGCAGAGGGACTTTTTCACCTTGGCTCCTCCTACATAGCCTTCAAAGTCTGTAATCTTTTCTTTGAGGAGTGAGCAGTGGCTCCAACTCCCTGCTATCTAGGATAGTGATGTAATGGTGTACGAATGTGTCTTGGAACTTTCATTTAATTCAGAAGCCTATTAATAGACCAACACGTTTTCACACATGTATTGTATTCGTTTGTAAGACTATTCTTTGGAGGCTTGTAATGCATTTTGTTATAACCTGTATGAAGACAATTGAACTATTTCGATTGATTTAGTACATATGATATGGGAAATGTGTTGTATTAGTTCTTAACATTGTCTCGCCCGTGTGGGCTATCCCGCTGGATACCTGATAGATTCATTATTGTAAACTTGTTATAACGTTTGTCGCACTCGTGTGGAATTTTCCGCTGGATGTTGTATGTGCTAATTGTTCACCTTGTGTTTGTGACTGCCACATCCGTGTGGACTACTCCACCGGAAGTTGCGCATGTCTTGTTGTGTTGTGTGTCTCTAGTAGAGTTGGGACTACTCCCTTTCAACCTAAGACTCACTTCCACCCTCTCCCTCTGCAGTGAAAGAACTTTGACACAAGCGACACTAAGCACTCACTAGGCATGTGAACCTCATTGTTCGAAGACAAAGCAAATCACTCTCAGGTGCTAACAAGAAAGAGATAAGGCATATCTTTAAGATAATGAAAACTGGACCATCATACCGAATGGGACTCCTATACCAAACGGTATGAGGTCTAGTTGGGACTTCATATTAGGGAGACCCCCTGAATGTGTGTGGGTCTAGCATTGTCAACAGAACCGTACACTAACATGTAAATCCATGCTTGTCCAAACCAGCTTGGAAATCGCACATGCAAAAGGTTACCTACAAGTATTCTTATGGAAGTTTCTTGATCTCGCTTTCCTTTCCTTGATCCTTTCTTTCCTTCCTTTCCCTTTGCTTGCTTTTCGTTTCTTGATCCAAAGCTAGAGTGCTCCAAGAAAACTCTAAGTGACCAAGAGTGAGAGTGAGAGAGAGAGAGAGAATAATGAGAGTGCTCCAAACTTGAACCGACCAAGAGCTTAACACCGACTAAGCTTACACCAACCAAGCCTGCCAACTGATCCTCAAAAGCTTTTTTATGAATGAGGTCTCTAATTTCTTCATTTTCCATTATTTTCCTTCAATTTCCTCCTCGCATGCAACCTATGACCTTTCACCTTACTTTTCTCCTAATCTCCTTTATTTTCATAAATAAATGTGACAAAAATGCCATTTTGCCTTTGCCAATTTTCCTTAGCCAAAACACACATCCAGTGATGTCCACTAGGATATCTTTGCCCAACATTCAGCTTGGAATAAGTGTCCCTTACCCGTGGTCTTATTTTTCCTTTATTAACTTCTATTACAAGAACTTTTCACCAGGGTTGTTACATATTCAGGACATTTACTATGTAAATTTGTTTCACTATCTTTATCCTTCCGTTCATGCATTTCAACATTGCTTTCAACTTACCAAGAAGAATCAAATAAGATGGAAAATAAAAAGCTCAAACAATCGACAATGTTGGAAGCATTTCTAAACCAAACTAAGTATCAGTTAAAAAAATAAAAATAAAAAACAAAAAATGACTATAGTATTGATAACAACTTAACAAAACTTTTAGGAACTTGACAACTTACACTATCATTACATTCCCAAAAAGCATTCTCCCTAGAACTCCATCACAAAGCTACCAATAAATAGTACTCCACAAGCAACAACATCAGAAAACTAACCATCCATTTCCATGTTGCATCTTCATACAGACACAACATAGTAGAAATGAGTCTCAAACTATTTAGTCCATAAATAGCGTCAGAAATATATTCAATTTAACATGGAAGAGACAAATGCACATACAAACTACCCTTCACCAACACGAGTAGCAGTAGTAGTAAAACGAGCACCACTAACATTTATAGCCGAAACTCATCCTTTCTTCTCCAACCCAGGAGGATTCTATCCAATATTAAGTGTTGCTCTTATAAAAGCATTGTGTATGCTTATAAATATCGAAAACAATCTTTTATAATATCTATATATACGATTTTATTGATATCTTTGCAATCAGCGATTATTACACAATGCATTAGAGTAAATACAGTTCAACGTTTGAGCAATAACATGATTACATATCGATTTGTACAATAGATATTAATACCACTACTAAGCATTAATTATACTTCAATGTTACCTGCGTATTACAAGTTTATGCATATTTGTAAACATTACCGTCTCGACAAAGTTTTTGCATATAACACATTTGTCCTTTCTCACATGCTCTAGTGATAAATGTTTTCAACAATTCATACGTTACCTGTTATCATCAAAATTATTATGTAATATAATATGTCATAAACGTTGTTGCTAAACTGCACTAAAAAAGTACAATATGTGACATTAAATTTCATAAATGAGATTTGGTATTGTATCTTAGCTTTGAAGTGCATAGAAGTTGATTCTATAGTATTATATGTCGGCTTTGAGGTTTTCCGCACTCATTCTCAACACTTGAACACGACTTTGCACTCCTGCATACATTCCCAAAAAAAAAAAAAATTAGAGCACAAAGTCTTTACTATGAAAGAAATTGATTATAGCAATGCAAACAAAGATAAACATAGTGGCATTCGAAACACGAACATATGGATTATTATATGGAAATGCAAAACACTATGACAAACTTGTATTGTTATTAACAAGTGATTGTATGGAGAGCTTTGTGCGAAGAAATCCTATGCGGAGGAAGCATGTGCAAAACTCTTTAATTAGGCACGGTTCATTTTTTATTATTAATAGAATGTGCAGAGTGCGAAGAGCAGAGGTCCGCACAATGAAAGCTTGAAGGCTTCATCCGCGAAAAGAAATTCATAATTTAAGGCAAAGTCTAAATTTTACACACACAAAAATTGGTCATTGCTGAATCTAAAACTTCAGACACGCTTCATTTTTTATAATGTCGCCTAAACGCAAATGGTTACATTATTATTAATAGATTATACGGATAGTGGAAATCCGCATAGTCAAAGATTGAAAGCTTATTCCTTGTGCGCAGAGCATTGTGATGATAGCTTTTATTGTGTGGAGAACTTTATTTACGGATAGCTTTCAAAAGATTTTTTTCTTTCAATGTCAGGATTTCTCTCCACACTTCGTACAACCTTTAATCAATTAAATTTGTTATTAACAAGTGATTGTGCGGAGAAAGCCTATGTGGAGGAAGTGTGCGCGGAACTCTGTAACTAGGCAAGTTTCATTTTTGTATTATTAATAGATTGTGTGGAGTGCAAATAGTAGATGTCCATATAGTAAAAGCTTGAAGATTGAGTTCATACAGGTGGATTTTATTTAAATTGAATGTGGAATAACCTGTTCTTAAGAGTTTTTTTAAACCCAACGTTTCAGACTTCTAAGTGAGACCATCATCAAGGTAACGTTATTTGCTTTGAGAAGATTAATGTGTTGAAGGTTTCATCTGCACGGAGCAATTCATAATTTAAGAAAAACTCTGAAGTTTACACGTGCAAAAATTGCCCATCATTGAATCTACTTACATGCACGCTTCATTTTATAGTGTCACACAACGCGAGTAGTTACTTTATTATTAATAAATTAGCAGAGGTCTGAATAGTCAAAGATTGGAATCTTCCTCCTTGTGCTGAGAGCATTGTGTGGATAGCTTTCATTGTGTGGAGAACGTTGTAACATTGTGCGGAAAGCTTTCATTATGTGAAGAGTTTTAATTATGGATAGCTTTCATTGTTTGTGCAGAAAGTGTTGTGTCGAGAGCTTTCACTATATAGAGAGATTAGCGTGAAAAACTTTCATTGTGCAAAGAGATTTTTACTTTCAATGTGCGGAATTTTCTCAGCACTCCGCACAACCTTTAATTGATTAAATAGCTATAGCAGTAAAAGCAAAGACTATACTGCATAACATATATTAATCTTGTTATTAATTTAGAAGTAAAACCTTTGAAACTAAAACAAACAAACATCACTACAAATCAACCACCCATGTGATAATTCATGTAAATTTTAAACAAATTAAAATTATAACCTTATTAATCAAATGATACATAAAGCAAGGACTATACTACATAACATATATTAATCTTATTATTAATTTAGAAGTGAAACCTTTGAAACTAAAACGAACCGACATCACTACAAATCAACCACGCATGTGATAATTCATGTAAATTCTAAACAAATTAAAATGGTAACATTATTAATCAAATGATACATAAGCCACTGTGCATTTGGAAAATTCCACAACATAATAAAAAGGGGTTAGGATTAAAAATAAAAAGACAAGGGTGAGTTATATATATATATATATACTCTTTGTCAAGAATGAGATATTTTGGATATTATGTTATAATTTAATATGTAATTTATTAACTTGAAATTCAGATATTAATGTAACTATATAATTGTGCAACATAAATAATGTTTATTTATTAATTTTGTTTTTATAGATATTAAAAGGTAATTACAAAAGTAAATAATATTTTTTACTTTTATTAAAAAATAATTTCATTAAAAAAAAAAAAAAACAATTTCATGATAATAAAAAACTTTGTTACATTCATTTTTTTTGGATGCGTTATCTTATTTATTGATTTTTTTGATATTATTAAATTTTATTTAAAAAATGAATTAAAATTCAATTTGCAAAATTATAAAAGATAGAAAATAGTCTTCTGGATTAATCACATTGTAAAGATTGGTGGACGTTTCAAACTAGTTAATGTGGTTCATCCTCAGGACAAAGTGAGAAATCAAACAATCTGAAACAATAAATAGCATAGATGCATCATTGTTCAGTGTTAGCCATTTAAAAATAGCCATTGATGAAATGAAATTTGGTTAGAAACTAGCTCTTATTTAACAAATAATTATTGGAAATTGTCACAATTTATTAATTTAAATAAAATAAAATCTAATAAAATTATATTATAAGCTTGGGATGACCTAGTCAATGTGAATTAGGAAAAAACTAGTTGTTATCATGATATAATAAATAATAATATTATTATTTTATTGGTAAGGGTTGACCTATCACATAGACAACTAGCCGTTATAATAATTAATTTATATAATTAGGTTAAAAATTAGTTATATGGTAATAAATTGGTTGTTATGTAATGAATTAGAAGGCGATAATATTAAAAATAAATAACTTATTCATCAATTCAAATAATATTATTATTCAAGAATGATTTATAATATTATTAGTTGGTTATGATATAATAAATTGGTTACTAGTATTATTAAATTAATTAATATAAAGTTGAAAAATGTGTAATACTATGACCTAAACTAAAATTTTATTAAGAATATAGGGTTTAAACCACATATGATTTAAACTACATATGATTTTGATATATTTTATCACTTATTAATTACCCAAAACCTCGATAAGGAAAATTAAGCTAGAGGAAAGGTCACCTCATTGAGAGGAGGAAAGCAAAGAAGGTATAACCAAAAGCAGGAGGAGGGCAAATAAATCTAAGAGGGAAAACATATGAAGCCACAAAAAGACGGAGGAGTTAAGAATCGAGAGCTGGAATCCAGGAGAATGGTCGCCTTCCCTTTCTTGACATACTTCTTTCTAGGAGAGAGGATGGTTTTGTCTGTCACCAAGTTTTTCGAAAGGAGACCCACATGGAACAGTACCTCCATGCCAATTCTCATCATTTCCCTGCTCAGAAATTCTGGGTTCTCAGCACTCTCGCAACTCGTGCTCTAAGAATCTCCGATGATGACCACCTTAATCAAGAGAAATCTCATCTTCTTGAGGTTTTTGAAAATAATGGGTACAGCAGATCTCAAGGCCTTCCACAAAGCTAGTAAAGAGCCAAGGGTTAAACGCGCCCTTGTTGATCCTATCTCTAAGGTTTTTCGCCTGTATATCCAAGGAACCACATATAGGATTGCCCATATTCTTAAGAAGACTAATGTCTCTTCTTCCTTCAAAGCTCTCAAGACCATTAAGAATTCTCTTATATCAATTAAGGACCCTATTGACCCAAAGGACTCAAAAGGGGTCTACCTCGTTCCCTGCTCCTGCGGTATCCCCTACATTGGTGAAACTGGCAGGTCTATTAAGCAAAGGATCAGTGAGCATGTTGATGACATCAAACACAATCGCTCCCGTACATTTGCCCTTGCAGAACATGCTGAGAAATCAAAACACCATGTCTACATTGAAGAATCAAAGGTCATTGCTAAAATTGGTCATTTCCATCACCGGAAACTAAGGGAAGCAATTGAGATTGAGAGGCATGCCAAAAACCTTAATAGGGATGATGGTTAGAAATTAAGTAAAAGCTGGATTCCAGCTCTTGCTTCTTAACTCCTCTGTCCTTTTGTGGCTTCATATGTTTTCCCTCTTAGATTTATTTGCCTTCCTCCTGCTTTTGGTTATACCTTCTTTGCTTTCCTCCTCTCAATGAGGTGAGCTTTCCTCTGGCTTAATTTCCTTATCGAGGTTTTGGGTAATTAATATGTGATCACATATATCAAAACCACATGTAGTTTAAACCCTATATTCTTAATAAAATTTTAGTTTAGGTCATCGTATTACACATTTTTCAACCTTTAATTAATTTAATAATACTAGTAACCAATTTATTATATCATAACCAACTAATAATATTATAAATCGTTCTTGAATAATACTATTATTTGAATTGATGAATAAGTTATTTATTTTTAATATTATCACCTTCTAATTCATTACATAACAACCAATTTATTACCATATAACTAATTTTTAACCTAATTATATAAATTAATTATTATAACAGCTAGTTTTCTACCTGATAGGTCAACCCTTACCAATAAACTAATATTATTATTATTTATTATATCATGATAATGACTAGTTTTTTCCTAATTCACATTGCCTAGATCATCCCAAGTTTATAATATAATTTTATTAGATTTTATTATTATTTAAATTAATAAATTGTGATAGTTTCCGATAATTATTTGTTAAATAACAACTAGTTTCTAACTAAATTTCATTTCGCCCAGGCTAACAACTAGTTTCTAACTAAATTTCATTTCGCCCAGGCTATTTTTAAACGGCTAACACTAAACAACAATGCATCCATGCTATTTATTCTCTCAGATCGGTTGATTTCTCACATTGTCCTGAGGATGAACCACATTAGCTGGTTTAGCTAGTTTCTAACTAAATTTCATTTCACCAAGGCTATTTTTAAACGGCTAACACTAAAAAATGATGCATCCATGCTATTTATTCTCTCAGATCAGTTGATTTTTCACCTTGTCCTGAGGATGAACCACATTAGCTGGTTTGAAACGTCTACCCAATCCTTACAGTGTGATCAATCACAATCCTTACAGTGTGATCAATTCAGAAGACTATTTTCTAAATTATGGAACACAAAAGTCTTAGATCTAACATTATAAAAGATAGTTATTTATTTATCTCAAATTAACAATTTAAAAATTATTTCTATTAAATTAAAAATAATAATAATATAATAATAATAATCTCTAACTGTTTATAAACTACTAAATTATAAATAATTCTAGTATTATTATACATTTTAAAAATATGTAATAAGATTCTTAACCATGGAGATTCATCCCCATTTTACCATCTATGCAAATAGGTTTTGTTACAATACCATGGTTTATCAATACTACATGTCTCAAAAAACCATAACACTTGTTAATATGACATTTTCTTTAATTAATCAATTTAATTAAAAGGGAAAAGGGGCATAGTTATTGGAGGTAAATTTCAACTTTTTATTTATGCATACTAATAATAATATTCCACGTTATTCTATGGAGAATAAATCCCCACCATCCACATAGTAATTCTTAATAATTAAATTAAAATTTTGAAAACCCTATTCAAAAATATAAACTTTTATTAACATAATTATTAATAATTTTGAATTTATTTAATGGTATATTTCAAATAATTAATTGACTTAGTTCGATTTAAGAGTAGCAGTTGTATCTATTATATTATTGCATGGTTTTATCATCTAACCATCAAAGTGATATCAAAAGTTTAGATAACCACCATGATTACATTATAAATTAAAATTTGAAAAATAAAAATAATTGTTTTAAGAAAATTTATGAATCACAATGGCCAGTAAGAGAATCACACTTTGAGATCTTGCTTACCTCATTGATCAAGTAGATAATCATGATCGACCAAATGAACACTCCCCCTGGGTGGGGTGAAACCCCCTCCTATCGCAATGTGTTGGCAGGTTTGCATAGGTTGGTGGGGGGACAACAAGGAATTCCAGCTAGGAATAAAGATGCCTTCGGATCACTAGTAATGAGCACACAATGGAAAGTGAAGTTGAAAGGGAGATATCTCCCCAGAGCCACCAAGAACCCAAGGTTAGTAATCCCAGGGAATAAAGATGCCTCTGGATCACTAGTAATGAGCACACAATGGAAAGTGAAGTTGAAAGGGAGATATCTCCCCAGAGCCACCAAGAACCCAAGGTTAGTAATCCCAAACAATAAGTTGGAAAAGACTAGGCAATATATGAAGGACCATGCCCTTATATGCAAATTTATGGGAATTTGGCCACGAACAAGACATTAAATGTTGGATTCAATTGAAATGGCGGCCCAAAGGACCAGTAGAACTTAGACTCAGAGCTAAAGGTTTTTTCATAGTTATTTTTTAGGATATGGAAGATAGGAAAAGGGTTTTCAAGAACAAACCTTACTTCTCTTCGTGCATTTCTGGGAAGAATGCAATGATCTAGAGAAAGAACAAATTTAGGAAGCCCCAATATGGGTAAGGTCATTCTCTCTCCCGAAATATTTCTGGGAAATGGATATTCTAGAGTCCATTGGGAATGAGATCGACACCTTATAACCAAGAGGAGACGATATGCTTCTTATGCTAGAATTTCTATGTACATGGACATCTCTAAACCCTTGCCAGAGTCATTAGAAATATAATATTAGAATGCCACATGGATCCAATCTTTAGATTATGAGCATGTCGCATTTAAATCATGTATATGTCATGAATACGGGAATTTAGTTAGGGATTTCCCACTCACTTTGGCGGAGATGCAACAGAACTAATTGAAGGAAGAGGAGGATGGTTTCCAAACAGTGAGTTCTCGAAAGCATAGATCCAAGAAAAGCCAACAATATCGACACAAAAAATTGTGGGTATAGAAAAGTCAATCAAAAGGAGAATCAGTTCGTCATTCTGTAGCAGTTGAACATGGAAGGTGAATCCAAAAAAACAATGAAAAAGAAAAATACAAAAGGGACAGATTGGAAACCAAGGGCAAATAGACAGAGATGAAGAAACCTAAGAGTTCCCCTGTGGCGAAACCTCAAAACACTGCTAGTCCACTGGATCTAGTAGTTGTAGATCGAAGTCAACCGGAAAAAATAATCATGAAGAAGAAAACACCATAAGAGAACGACGTGGATCGCGAATTGAGAAGCATCATGAATCAAACGGTGCAAACCCTGGAAGCAAAATATAATCAAGGGAACCTATCGGTAAATGAAAAGGTAATGTCGAAATTTTTGATAACCTGGGCTAATAGAGCAACACAAGACATCCTTGTGGAGAAAATGCAACATTTTTCTAAATTGTAAGATAAGTGGAAAAACAATTTCATCACGTTTAAATGGGAATGCACCAAAATGGGCAGAAAAGAGGGTTTGACTCTCCAAATCGTTCCCTTTGAGTGTGGTAAAAAAGGCAGAAAATCTAAGAGCGAACTATTTTGAGAAATGGGTGAGTTTCTCTTCAACTTTGTCCAAATGGATAGGATCACAAAGTTTATTCCTTCAAGATCTTGTACTTATAGATGAAGATAATTTCATGGAATATAACAGGTCTTAATAGCAAAGGTAAACATTAGTATCTAAAGAAGAGAATTGATTAGGAAAGACTAGAGATCATAATCCTTCAAGAAACTAAGGTGACATCTAGTAGATTGAAGGAGATAATGAAAAAAATATGGCGAGGAAACAACCTGATGGCCCTGGACACCATAGAGAGCACGGATGGAATCATAATGGTGTGGAATTCACAAAGCATGTTATTCCAGGACTTTACAACTACCCGTTGTACACTTATTGGGAAGTTTCGAGACATTGGCGCAAGGGAATCGATAACCCTCACAGGGGTTTATGGTCCATCAATTCTAGGTAGAAAGCCAGAATTTGTGCAGAACATTCACACCCTAAGAGATATCTATCCAACACTGGAATGGATACTTGGAGGGGATTTTAATATTATAAAAAGATTGGGAGAAAAACGTGGGATGACTAGGAGGTTGGAACAGCATGCAATGCAATTAATGAGATCATTCAAGAAATTCATCTGACGGATATGGAAACAAACAACAGGATCCACATGTAGAATAACAGAAGAAGAGAAAGGCACCAGGTGGCCAGTCAGCGAGACTGATTTCTCATTTCAAAATATCTTATAGCAAGGGATTTAATTGTTGAAGTGGCAATCCTTTTGTGTATGGGCTCAGGTCACTGGCCCATATGCCTAGAAACTAATCTCAAAATGGCCCCAAGGAACATGTTGTTCGATTTGATAGGTTTTGGTTAGAGGGTGAGGTTTTGTAGAAAAATTGAAGGATTAGTGGCAGGAGATAGTAATCCCAAAGGGTAGAAAAATACAAATCTTTCAGTGGAAGTTAAATTCGATGAAGCAACATATCCAATATTGGAATCAAATGAAGTTCAACAATATTTGCATCGAGAAAAGGAAAAAAGAAAGCCAGTTAGAAGAATTCCAATAAAGAATAATACAGGAAGGGTGCTCTGAAGCTTTTGTGGCAGAGAAAGGATCACTAATGCACAAGTTGGAGAAGAGGCAGAAGTAAGAAGAGATTCTTTTTAAATATAAATTGTGGGTCTAGTGGTTGAAGGAGGGGGAACAAAATACAAAGTTTTTTCATAGGGAAATGGTTCACCATCGACAATGGAATCAGATCTTATCACTCACGTATAAGGGAGGGAAAATACTACTAGAACACAAAGAAATGGAAGCATAACTAATTTCGTATTGCAAAGATTTTTATCTAAGGAGGATGTTGACAGGACAAAGGCAATCAACAGGATCACTAGGTTCGTTCCTCTTCTCATTTCCCCAGAGCAAAACCAAGCACTTCTACGAGAGGTCTCATATGAGGAGGTAGAGATTGTGGTCAAATAAATGGCCAATAATAAGGCCCTGGGACAAGATAAATATACTTCATAATTCTTCCAAGCATGTTGGAGTTTCATGCGCCAGGAAATACATGCCTTAGTGGAGGAATCAAGGAGGCAACAACAAATATGGTCAGGTTTGAATGCCACTTCTTTTACTTTGAATCATAAGACAAACAACTCAAGAAATCCTAGTGGGTTCAGGCCCATAACACTTTGTAATGTAATATATAAAATTATTTCTTCAATTATTGTTCAGCATTTGAAAACCCTCTTGAAAGATATAATTGGACTGAATCAAACCAAGTTTGTAAAAGGGAGGCAGATTTTAGACAATTCAGTCACAACCCATTAAATGACACACACAATGAAACAAAGTAGGTCCCCTACCATGAGGATTAAGCTATATTTGTCCAAAGCATATGATCGAATTAACTGGGCATAGCCTTCAGATTCTCCCCTGTGTGGATCAACTAGATCAAGTTTTTTATTTCTACCTCCTTCTTTTCAATTTTACTAAGCAGATCCCCAACCAGAACATTCATATATTCTCGAGGACTTCAGCAAGGAGATCCTTCATCCCCATTTCTCTTCATCATAATAGTTGAAGGACTGGGGAGATATATTAAGGCGCCAGTGGAAATGGGACATATTAGAGGCATTAAAGTGTTGGGCAAACACCTCCCAGTCACACACCAACAATTTATGGATGACAATATTTTATTTGGGGAATATTAAATTCAGGAAGATCAAGCTTGGGATGTTATCCTTACATACTTTGAGGATGTATCTGGAATGAAGATCAATGGAGACAAATTGAACATCTACTTTTTCAACACTATTCCACAAGTTCAAAAACATCTGGCCATAACATTGGGATTTCAGATAGGAATCATTCCATCCAAGTATTTGGAGATGCCCTTAGTGTTAAACCTGCTTAGGAAGGCATGTTGGGAAGGAATCAAGAATAATATTTCCAAAAAGATGGACAATTAGGCCTTTAGAACATTAAACATTGTTAGAAGAGAAACCTTAATAAAGATGATATTGCAATCTCTCCCAATCTATCAAATATTTGTGCTCCTAACCCCTACGGAGGTGTACTGGGATTTGGTCACCAGCTTCCAGAATTTCCTTTGGCAGGGAGTGAAAACAACAAAAAAATGGGCTTTAGTATCATGGGAGAAGATGTGTTGGCCAACAAGCAGAAGCCGCATGGGACTTAGAGACCCAAAATTGGTCAATCAAGTGATGGGAGTGAAATTGTGGTGGTGATGGATGGAAGGAGGATGAAAATTTTGGAAGCGAATATGGGATAGGAAATATGGAGGGGTAATATCGCAACAGAAAGAAAATCAAGTTAAGAGACTTTCCAACTAGCTCACCCATCTAGAATATTGGAAAGGAGAACCAAGATTTGACCCAAGAAAATTCATTATAGGAGGTCAGAAATGGAAAACTGCCAAACTCTAAGAAGAATCATGGTTACAAATTCCATGGCTAGATAAGGAGGAGAAGTTGTTGAGAAATCTAAGGCAATGAGATCGGGTCATCTATTATATTTATTTCTCTTTTATTTTTGATAAATGCTTGTGATTTAATTAAATTCTTCTTCTTCTTCTTCTTCTTATAGTTAGTTATTTGATTCATCAAATAGCTATCAAACCCATAAAACAAAGAGGCACTGAATGTAAGCACTCAACCATGGAAAAACCACTATGGAGGGGAAAACCTAGTCAAAATCTTCCTTAATAGATTCATATCAAAGTAAGACAACCAAGACCTTTGACACAAACTTTTACCCCTCCATCCATCAAGTTGACCAAGTATGAATATTGTCCTTTATTATGCAATAGCAATTTCATCTTGCAATCACATGATCCCTCAGATACTTCAGTCCTGTAATTTTGTCCTTCAATATTTCAATCCTGTAGTCACTTCAAGATTTGGGTCTTGTAGATACTCAATATTCAATCTTGTAGATGATCTAAATTCCTTAACTTCATTGTTATGCAACTATATATGAATTTCTTCACTTCTTCACCATTGGATCGAGTTCACTAGGGTATCTATAGTTGCTTCTTCCTGTATGTTAAGCCGACATGAGAATTTGATAGGCTGACTTGTGGAGTATGAAATTGGAGCCAATTTAGAGGAGCTTTTGAGTCTAACTTAATGGATGGAGGGTTCAACATTACCAAAATAAATTTCTTTCTTTGATATCATTATCCCAAGAAGGGTTTACATAATAAATTTCACTTTGACTCAACAAAAATCCTAGAGCACTGAATGGGTGCTTTGACCTATTGACCATTGACCAAGGCATGAAACCCATGCTTTAATAAGTCAATAAAAAATTATTTTTGTAAAACATCTATCTTTTCTTTCTTTGGATAGACATGACTCAAATTAAATTATGAAAACTGCCACTAGCTACATTCTTCACTAGACACTTCATTCGATACAAAACTAGGCCTCAGCGCTTAGAGCATCAAGCATTTCAGATTTCTGTTGAGATCCATTACATCATCCATCATGGAGGGAGTGGAAAACCTTAGAAGACTATAAGGATGTTAGGAAAGACTATGACTGGGAATCATTTGATGAGAAACTCTAGGAGAGGCAATTATATCAATCAGAAGAAGAAGATAGACTCTAATGGGGATTTAAGGCATCAGGAAGATTCACCTTTAAGGAGGCTTATGGAATCAGAGCAGGGTTCTTAGCATTATTGGCAGATCAACACTAGGGAAAACTATGGAATACTAAACTTTGGCCCAAAATAAATTACTTTTTGTGGCTAATAGGTTGAGGATGTCTCCTTACTTAAATCATTTGCAATGGAAGGGATGGAAAGGACCCTCATGGTCCCTAATGTGTTATAAGGGCGGAGATATGGTAGAGCACCTGCTCAACTCTTGTTTAGTGGCAGAGGATTTATGGAACAAACTCAATAATGTCTTTGGCTAGATGAATTTCCTTATTCATAGCATACGAGAAACCTGGGAGAGGTGGAGAAATCAAGCATTCAAAAACCAAATCATTAACAAAGAACATATACTAGCACCAGGATTTATCTTATGGAATCTCTAGAAAGCTTGGAACAGTACTATCTTCAAGGAAAAATTCTTGTCAACAAAATCCATCTAGAGAAAATATATACAGAACATAAAACAAACCATCTTAGTGGAAGCCTAGTCTCCAAAAGATTGGCAAGTGGAAGGATAAGGATTATGCATATGTTAGATTTGTCTTCGGACCTGGGAAACACTCTAAGATTAGAAAGACCTAATAATATGATGGTTTCTCCTGTTGAATTCGAAAGACCACCAGTCAGATTTATTAAACTGAATTTCGATGGGGCCTCTAAAAAAACCACAGTCCAACAACCTATGGAGGCCTATTGAGAAATGAATAAGGCACCCCAATCGGAAGTTATGTTGTACATTATGGTCAAACAACAAACAAGGTAGTAGAGTTTGTGAATTTAGAATGGGAGCTATTCTTAGCCAAGGCTATTGGAATAAGCAGGCTTCAGATCACATCGGATTCTTAATTGGTAATATAAACGGTGTGAAAAAAATAATCATTGGGACTCTGATACATAAATCCATCAGGAGTTGGAAACTAGAAGGTTTGGTCACCCTTATTTAGGAGCTAATATTATCTTTCCAGTCTGTTATTACATTCCACTCCAGAAGAACTAGTAATATCACAACAAATTAGCTGGAAAACTGGGGAGTGCGAGAAACGCAACGAGCATTCTTGTCTCCCTAGAAGCCCCATTTGAACCAGGAAGAAATTGATCAATTGAACTGCATTATAGAAAGGGATAGGAACTCCTTGATGGGAGTGACAAATGGTGATATAAACAATGGGAACACCCTAGATAGAGGCAATGAAGCTCATGGTTAATGATTGTTGGTTACACCTTTATTTTGGATACCTTTTGGAAAATCTGGGCAATCTGTTTCAAGATTAATAATTTTCTTTTGATGATATCAACCTTTTTTTGTCAATATCTCATGGCCAACAAGTACAGTAGGAATGAGGCCATAATTTTTTGAGACCTAGAACAACACGATGTAACTTTCTAAAAATATAATAGAAATTTTCTACTTACAAAACGAAAACAAATCAGTGTGTGGTGTGATCCCGGGCAATTTGTTTTTTCCATGCGCCAAAAATGTTGAGACACGAATAAGTATCACATTTAGAAAGTTCAATGGATATTGTTGTATGTACCAACAACATAACCCACTCACGCATTGAAATTATTGATAAAATCAATCATTTCATTAAATATACATAAAGCAACATTGTCATGACATTAACCAATGGAATTTATAATGTTTAACTTTGCAAAAATAAACATTTCCATGTAGATAACTACCTCACATATTTTATCACATAATTTCTAAATATCGTTGCGATATTCATGCTTGGTTTTTAAATATTTGTGTAGTGGTTTTTTGTTCTAAGATTTGCAAGAAAACCATCCAAAAAAAAGAAAAATAGTTCATACTTAGATAAATAATGTATTTACCATCGGTTACTTCCCACCATAATTTAAGCAAGTCTTTGCATTAAAAAAGTAATGAATAAGATGTAAATAAATATACTTAGTAGGATTTCCCCCATGATGGGTGCTCATATTAGCCCTTTGTCTCAACCATGATGAGAACGTGTGGATCAAGTGGCCATATGGCCCATGGCATAAGTCTCTTTGCAGGTTGGCACGCTTGGATTAATACTGGTGCGATGGAGGTAACTACTTGCTCCTGGTTTTCGTACTTTGTCCCTCCCATCGCTTACGATCTCATTATGCATCCTAATAATTATCTGAAACAACTCCCATCAAGGTTTTCCTTTGGTGGCTTCATGGTTTGCCTGTACACTTGTTTAAACCCACCTCTAGACATGGTGCACTGCAATCTTAATCTGTCATTCCTGTCAACTATGCATAGCATCTCCTAGCTGTCGATTCTTGGATGCCATGCCTGTGATAGTTAACATGTCCTTGCTTTCGATGGCTAGCCCATACATATGTTTGCATTGGTATACACATAATTTTAGGGTCTTCATCGCCATCCTCCCCTAGCTTGGCAATTTACATCTACCCGAGCTTGCATGGTGGATAAGGAGTTTCAACTGGCCACTAAGACTCTCAGTGACAATTCGACTATCCAAGACAATGCTCTACCTACTTTTGGTAAGCCAAATATTTTAATCTCATCTTAGTCTTCTAGTCTTTCCTTTCTAGGGATCATTTGGTTTGTTTTTTGCAATCTGGCTAATGGTTTCACATGGTTGGTTGCACATAGCACAAAGCTTGAAATCCTTTCAATAATGTCGTCCCCCATGCTCTTTTGGAAACTCTTTGTGATCAAGTTTGCTAGGGAGGCTTCATCGTGACTCGTTGAGCTTGCTATGCCATGGTTCACTCTTCGCATTGTATGCTGGAGATGCTTCATAATGATTACTCCTCATTCTATTCATTAGGTTTGCTTGCTTATGATTCATTGTTCTATTCTAGCATTGGTTGTCAGGGCTCGTGTCTCACTGGCTGTTTGAAGATGGAACTTCTTAGTAGGGCTCAACACTCGTGGCTTATTCCAAGGCTTCTCCGGGTTTCTAGGCACTCCAATCCTATGTCTTAATAGTCAATGTCTAGTGAATTTTTGCTTTGGATAGGTCATAATAGCTCTAGAAAGCAGAGCTCTTGCATTTATGCTCTAATGTATCTTCATGCTCATTGGAGCATCTTTTGCTTTTTGTTTGTTAATCTATTGAAATTGGACACTCATAATCTCAAGATACTCAATTTGTGTTATTGGGCTAGTTTCCCGATGGGCAGAGTAGTAGCACAAAGAACTATGGCTTGTAAAACTCTTCTTTAGTAATAGAAAGGCAAACATTATGCCAAAAAAAAAACACTTACCAGGAGTTACTTCCCACCATTGTTTATGTAGAAGTAAAATTGCAAATGTGTAGACATAAAAATTTATTATTTCTCACAGATTCGGTTTGCCTATTAACTACTTCTAATTTAGCATTGACCAATGCAAGTTATAATGCTTTATGTAATTTTTCCTCAAGCATGATTTATAACTCGAGTGGTAGGCACTAAACTACCCTACAACAATTGTTTCAACTGAATTGATATTTTTTCCTCTTCAGTATTCGCTTCCCCTGCTTTAGGGGTATGCTAGTTTTAATTTCAACTTTATATGAAGAAAAATAAAGTAATTTAAATTAAATATTTCTTATATTTTCACTCTCCCCTGTGAGGGAGATGTGTAATTCATTCCATTTTTCATGTGTAATTTTCCATTTTTCTTATTTTTCATAACATTGAAAAATATTAATACAAAAAAATAGTTTAACATGGGATTTAAATCAAATATTTTCATATATATGTTGGGTAAAATATTTACGCGTTCCCCATGAAAATAACTTTCCTTCCACGCAACCTATGCCTTCATGATCCGTTGATTGGCATGTTAGACTATTAAAATAGGTGAGACCATTGGATTGATTTTTGACAGTGACAGTTAAGATGTTGTGATGCTATTCAACGTGCTCATACTCTGAATCTTGCTGCTTGGAACAAAGATCTTTGATATTTCTGGTCCAATTTCTCAGGCTTGTCACTCAGCCTCAACATGATTCAAAGGCTCTTCACGGCCATTTGCAAGTTTTCTTCGACGTTTCCGCAACAGATCTTCAATATTTAATTGAGGCAAAAGGTTTTACTACAGCATATGTTCACTCGTTAATTGGGGCACGGGGTTCCTAGAAAGCAGGGTTTAATGGATTAGATGGTAAGCCAATGGTCCCCTCTTTTACTGCTATAAACAGCGAAATTCCAAGGTTTTGATTTTTTGTAAATTCCAAAGTTTTGATTTTGTATGATTGCCTTTTTTTAAGTAATTTTAATGTGTATTTGATTTGTAGTGGGAAACCACATCACTATTGTGGGCCATACTATTGTGGTGTCGAGTCATGTCATGAGTCATCTCAACCACATCACTATTGTGGGCCATACTATTGTAATCAATGTAATGTAATGTGGAATTCCAAGAGAACCACATGTAAAGTTGAAAAGTCATGTAAAGTTGAAGATTCATGTAAGTCAAACAGTCGTGAGGGAAGTTGAACAGTCACAAGGGTTGGTTTCACCCTTGGCTATATATACCCCTCATTTGTACATGCAGAGGGACTTTTTCACCTTGGCTCCTCCTACATAGCCTTGAGAGTCTGTAATCTTTTCTTTGAGGAGTGAGCAGTGGCTCCAACTCCATGCTATCGGGGATAGTGATGTAATGGTGTACGAATGTGTCTTGGAACTTTCATTTAATTCAGAAGCCTATTAATAGACCAACACGTTTTCACACATGTATTGTATTCGTTTGTAAGACTATTCTTTGGAGGCTTGTAATGCATGTTTTTATAACCTGTATGAAGACAATTGAACTATTTCGATTGATTTAGTACATATGATATGGGAAATGTGTTGTATTAGTTCTTAACATTGTCTCGCCCGTGTGGGCTATCCCGCTGGAGACCTGATAGATTCATTATTGTAAACTTGTTATAACGTTTGTCGCACTCGTGTGGAATTTTCCGCTGGATGTTGTATGTGCTAATTGTTCACCTTGTGTTTATGATTGCCACATCCGTGTGGACTACTCCACCGGAAGTTGCGCATGTCTTGTTGTGTTGTGTGTCTCTAGTAGAGTTGGGACTACTCCCTTTCAACCTAAGACTCACTTCCACCCTCTCCCTCTGCAGTGAAATAACTTTGACACAACCGACACTAAGCACTCACTAGGCATGTGAACCTCGTTGTTCGAAGACAAAGCAAATCACTCTCAGGTGCTAACAAGAAAGAGATAAGGCATATCTTTAAGATAATGAAAATTGGACCATCATACCGAATGGGACTCCTATACCAAACGGTGTGAGGTCTAGTTGGGACTTCATATCAGGGAGACCCCCTGAATGTGTGTGGGTCTAGCATTGTCAACAGAACCGTACACTAACATGTAAATCCATGCTTGTCCAAACCAGCTTGGAAATCGTACATGCAAAAGGTTACCTACAAGTATTCTTATGGAAGTTTCTTGATCTCGCTTTCCTTTCCTTGATCCTTTCTTTCCTTCCTTTCCCTTTGCTTGCTTTTCGTTTCTTGATCCAAAGCTAGAGTGCTCCAAGAAAACTCTAAGTGCCCAAGAGTGAGAGTGAGAGAGAGAGAGAGAATAATGAGAGTGCTCCAAACTTGAACCGACCAAGAGCTTAACACCGACTAAGCTTACACCAACCAAGCCTGCCAACTGATCCTCAAAAGCTTTTTTATGAATGAGGTCTCTAATTTCTTCATTTTCCATTATTTTCCTTCAATTTCCTCCTCGCATGCAACCTATGACCTTTCACCTTACTTTTCTCCTAATCTCCTTTATTTTCATAAATAAATGTGACAAAAATGCCATTTTGCCTTTGCCAATTTTCCTTAGCCAAAACACACATCCAGTGATGTCCACTAGGATATCTTTGCCCAACATTCAGCTTGGAATAAGTGTCCCTTACCCGTGGTCTTATTTTTCCTTTATTAACTTCTATTACAAGAACTTTTCACCAGGGTTGTTACATATTCAGGACATTTACTATGTAAATTTGTTTCACTATCTTTATCCTTCCGTTCATGCATTTCAACATTGCTTTCAACTTACCAAGAAGAATCAAATAAGATGGAAAATAAAAAGCTCAAACAATCGACAATGTTGGAAGCATTTCTAAACCAAACTAAGTATTAGTTAAAAAAATAAAAATAAAAAACAAAAAATGACTATAGTATTGATAACAACTTAACAAAACTTTTAGGAACTTGACAAATTACACTATCATTACATTCCCAAAAAGCATTCTCCCTAGAACTCCATCACAAAGCTACCAATAAATAGTACTCCATAAGCAACAACATCAGAAAACTAACCATCCATTTCCATGTTGCATCTTCATACAGACACAACATAGTAGAAATGAGTCTCAAACTATTTAGTCCATAAATAGCGTCAGAAATATATTCAATTTAACATGGAAGAGACAAATGCACATACAAACTACCCTTCACCAACACGAGTAGCAGTAGTAGTAAAACGAGCACCACCAACATTTCTAGCCGAAACTCATCCTTTGTTCTCCAACCCAGGAGGATTCTATCCAATATTAAGTGTTGCTCTTGTAAAAGCATTGTGTATGCTTATAAATATCGAAAACAATCTTTTATAATATCAATATATACGATTTTATTGATATCTTTGCAATCAACAATTATTACACAATGCATTAGAGTAAATACAGTTCAACGTTTGAGCAATAACATGATTACATATCGATTTGTACAATAGATATTAATACCACTACTAAGCATTAATTATACTTCAATGTTACCTGCGTATTACAAGTTTATGCATATTTGTAAACATTACCGTCTCGACAAAGTTTTTGCATATAACACATTTGTCTTTTCTCACATGCTCTAGTGATAAATGTTTTCAACAATTCATATGTTACCTGTTATCATCAAAATTATTATGTAATATAATATGTCATAAACGTTGTTGCTAAACTGCACTAAAAAAGTACAATATGCGACATTAAATTTCATAAATGAGATTTGGTATTGTATCTTTGCTTTGAAGTGCGTAGAAGTTGATTCTATAGTATTGTATGTCGGCTTTGAGCTTTTTTGCACTCATTCTCAACACTTGAACACAACTTTGCACTCCTGCATACATTCCCAAAAAAAAAAAAAGATATTAGAGCACAAAGTCTTTACTATGAAAGAAATTGATTATAGCAATGCAAACAAAGATAAACATAGTGGCATTCGAAACACGAACATATGGATTATTATATGGAAATGCAAAACACTATGACAAACTTGTATTGTTATTAACAAGTGATTGTATGGAGAGCTTTGTGCGAAGAAATCCTATGCGGAGGAAGCATGTGCAAAACTCTTTAATTAGGCACGATTCATTTTTTATTATTAATAGAATGTGCAGAGTGCGAAGAGCAGAGGTCCGCACAATGAAAGCTTGAAGGCTTCATCGCGAAAAGAAATTCATAATTTAAGGCAAAGTCTAAAGTTTACACACACAAAAATTGGTCATTGCTGAATCTAAAACTTCAGACACGCTTCATTTTTTATAATGTCGCCTAAACGCAAATGGTTACATTATTATTAATAGATTATACGGATAGCGGAAATCCGCATAGTCAAAGATTGAAAGCTTATTCCTTGTGCGCAGAGCATTGTGATGATAGCTTTTATTGTGTGGAGAACTTTGTTTACAGATAGCTTTCAAAAGATTTTTTTCTTTCAATGTCAGGATTTCTCTCCACACTTTGTACAACCTTTAATCAATTAAATTTGTTATTAACAAGTGATTGTGCGGAGAAAGCCTATGTGGAGGAAGTGTGCGCGGAACTCTGTAACTAGGCAAGTTTCATTTTTGTATTATTAATAGATTGTGTGGAGTGCAAATAGTAGATGTCCATATAGTAAAAGCTTGAACATTGAATTCATACAAGTGGATTTTATTTAAATTGAATGTGGAATAACCTGTTCTTAAGAGTTTTTTAAACACAACGTTTCAGACTTCTAAGTGAGACCATCATCAAGGTAACGTTATTTGCTTTGAGAAGATTAATGTGTTGAAGGTTTCATCTGCACGGAGCAATTCATAATTTAAGGCAAAGTCTGAAGTTTACACGTGCAAAAATTGCCCATCATTGAATCTACTTACATGCACGCTTCATTTTATAGTGTCACACAACGCGAGTAGTTACTTTATTATTAATAAATTAGCAAAGGTCTGAATAGTCAAAGATTGGAATCTTCCTCCTTGTGCTGAGAGCATTGTGTGGATAGCTTTCATTATGTGGGTAACGTTGTAACATTGTGCGGAAAGCTTTCATTATGTGAAGAGTTTTAATTATGGATAGCTTTCATTGTTTGTGCAGAAAGTGTTGTGTTGAGAGCTTTCACTGTGTAGAGAGATTAACGCGAAAAACTTTCATTGTGCAAAGAGATTTTTACTTTCAATGTGTGGAGTTCTCTCAGCACTCCACACAACTTTTAATTAATTAAATAGCTATAGCAGTAAAAGCAAGGACTATACTACAGAACATATATTAATCTTGTTACAAATCTAGAAGTAAAACCTTTGAACTAAAACAAACAAACATCACTACAAATCAACCACGCATGTGATAATTCATGTAAATTTTAAACAAAATTATAACATTATTAATCAATAACATATATTAATCTTATTATTAATTTAGAAGTGAAACCTTTGAAACTAAAACGAACCGACATCACTACAAATCAACCACGCATGTGATAATTCATGTAAATTCTAAACAAATTAAAATGGTAACATTATTAATCAAATGATACATAAGCCACTGTGCATGTGGAAAATTCCACAACATAATAAAAAGGGGTTAGGATTAAAAATAAAAAGACAAGGGTGAGTTATATATACTCTTTGTCAAGAGTGAGATATTTTGGATATTATGTTATAATTTAATATGTAATTTATTAACTCGAAATTCAGATATTAATGTAACTATATAATTACGCAACATAAATAATGTTTATTTATTAATTTTGTTTTTATAGATATTAAAAGGTAATTACAAAAGTAAATAATATTTTTTACTTTTATTAAAATAATAATTTCATTTAAAAAAAAAAAAACCATTTTCATGATAATAAAAACGTTTTACATTTATTTTTTTTGATGCTTATCTTTATTTATGATTTTTTGATATTATTTTAATTTATTTAATAAATTGAATTAAAATTCAATTTGCAAAATTATAAAAGATAGAAAATAGTCTTCTGGATTAATCACATTGTAAAGATTGGGTGGACGTTTCAAACTAGCTAATGTGGTTCATCCTCAGGACAAAGTGAGAAATCAAACAATCTGAAACAATAAATAGCATAGATGCATCATTGTTCAGTGTTAGCCATTTAAAAATAGCCATTGATGAAATGAAATTTGGTTAGAAACTAGCTCTTATTTAACAAATAATTATTGGAAATTGTCACAATTTATTAATTTAAATAAAATAAAATCTAATAAAATTATATTATAAGCTTGGGATGACCTAGTCAATGTGAATTAGGAAAAAACTAGTTGTTATCATGATATAATAAATAATAATATTATTATTTTATTGGTAAGGGTTGACCTATCACATAGACAACTAGCCGTTATAATAATTAATTTATATAATTAGGTTAAAAATTAGTTATATGGTAATAAATTGGTTGTTATGTAATGAATTAGAAATAATCGTATTATTAAGAAATGATTTATAATATTATATTGGTTATGATATAATAAATTGGTTATAGTATATTAAAATTAATTAATATAAGGTTGAAAAATGTGTAATACTATGACCTAAACTAAAATTTTATTAAGAATATATGGTTTAAATTGCATTTGATTTTGATATATTTTATCACATATTACTTACCCAAAACCTCAATAAGGAAATAAAGCTAGAGGAAACCTCACCTCATTGAGAGGAGGAAAGCAAAGAAGGTATAACCAAAAGCAGGAGGAGGGCAAATAAATCTAAGAGGGAAAACATATGAAGCCACAAAAGGACAAAGGAGTTAAGAAGCGAGAGCTGGGATCCAACTTTTACTTAATTTCCATTCATCATCCCTATTAAGGTTTTTGGCATGCCTCTCAATCTCAATTGTTTCCCTTAGTTTTCGGTGATGGAAATGACCAATTTTAGCAATGACCTTTGATTCTTCAATGCAGACATGGTGTTTCGATTTCTCAGCGTGTTCTGCAAGGGTAGATGTGCGGGAGCGATTGTGTCTGATGTTAGTAGCATGCTCACTGATCCTTTGCTTAATAGACCTGCCAGTTTCACCAATGTAGGGGATACCACAGGAGTAGGGAACGAGGTAGACCCCTTTTGAGTTCTTTGGGTCAATAGAGTCCTTAATCGAGTCCTTAATCGATATAAGAGAATCCTTAATGGTCTTGAGAGGTTTGAAGGAAGAAGAGACATTAGTCTTCTTAAGAATATGGGCAATCCTGTCAGGGGTTCCTTGGATTTACGGGAGAAAAACCTTAGAGATAGGATCAGCAAGGGCCCGTTTAACCCTTGGCTCTTTGCTAGCTCTATGGAAGACCTTGAGGCTATGGGATCTGTTGTACCTATTATTTTCAAAAACCTCAAGAAGATGAGATTTTTCCTGATCAAGGTGTTCATCGTCAGAGATTCTTAGAGCACGGGTAGCGAGAGTGCTGAGAACCTTGAATTTCTGAGCAGGGAAATGATGAGAATTGGCATGGAGGTACTGTTCCGTGTGGGTCTTCTTTTGAAAAACATGGTGATAGACGGAACTACCCCCCCTCCTAGAAAGGAGTATGTCAAGAAAGGGAAGGTGACCATTCTCCTCAACTTCCATGGTGAACTTGATGGAATCTGATTGAGAATTTAGGTGCTTGAGAAACATATCCGTTTCTCTCATCCATGAGGCCAAATGACACAAGTGTCATCGACGAACCTCTTCCATTTTTTAGGACGGGATTTGGTGGAAGCAAGGGCCTTGGTCTCAAAATATTCCATGAACAAGTTTGACCCTATTGACCCTATTGATAATATTGACCCAAAGGACCCAAAAGGGGTCTACCTCGTTCCTTGCTCATGTGGTCTCCCCTACATTGGTGAAACTAGCAGGTCTATTAAGCAAAGGATCAGTGAGCATGCTGCTGACATCAGACACAATCGCGCCCGCACATCTGCCCTTGCAGAACATGTTGAGAAATGAAAACACCATGTCTGCATTGAAGAATCAAAGGTCATTGCTAAAATTGGTCATTAACATCACCGGAAACTAAGGGAAGCAATTGAGATTGAGAGGCATGCCAAAAACCTTAATAGGGATGATGGCTGGAAATTAAGTAAAAGCTGGATTCCAACTCTCGCTTCTTAACTCCTCCATCCTTTTGTGGCTTCATATGTTTTCCCTCTTAGATTTATTTGCCCTCCTCCTGCTTTTGGTTATACCTTCTTTGCTTTCCTCTCAATGAGGTGAGCTTTCCTCTAGCTTAATTTCCCTATTGAGGTTTTGGGTAATTAATATTTTATAAAATATATCATAACCAAATGCAGATTAAACCATATATTCTTAATAAAATTTTAGTTTAGGTCATAGTATTACACATTTTTCAACCTTATATTAATTAATTTAATAATACTAGTAACCAATTTATTATATCATAACCAACTAATAATATTATAAATCATTCTTGAATAATACTATTATTTGCTAATTCATTACATAAATTATTTATAATTTATTACCATATAACTAATTTTTAACCTAATTATATAAATTGATTATTATAACGGCTAGTTTTCTACCTGATAGGTCAACTCTTACCAATAAACTAATATTATTATTATTTATTATATCATGATAACAACTAGTTTTTTCCTAATTCACATTCACTAGGTCATCCCAAGCTTATAATATAATTATATTAGATTTTATTATTATTTAAATTAATAAATTGTGACAATTTCCGATAATTATTAATTATTTATTAAATAACAGCTAGTATCTAACTAAATTTCATTTCACCAACGACTATTTTTAAACGACTAACATTGAACAATGATGCATCCATGCTATTTATTCTCTTAAATCGATTGATTTCTCACCTTGTCTTGAGGATGAATCACATTAGCTGGTTCGCCAATCCTTACAATGTGATTAATTCGGAAGACTATTTT